>JBBMFX010070745.1:0-10561 GCA_037832545.1 Rhabdalestes septentrionalis
CTCTCCCTCCCTCCCTCACTCTCTCTCTCTCGCTGTCTCTCTCTGTTTCTCTCTCTGTTCTCTCTCTCCCTTCGCTATTTTGCTTCTCTCTCTATCTCCCCACCCCCTCTCTCAGCACAGCGCAGCCTCAGTGCTTGCACAAGCAGCAGAACTTTGCTATGGGAGTGTGTGTGTGTGTGTGTGTGTGTGTGTGTGTGTATGTGGGGGATGGGCAGAGCTGAAGCACACAGCGCGAGCAGCTCATTTTCTCTTTACAATGCAGGGGCTCTGCTGCCTCCTTCACCAAACACCCAGAGCCTGCTCAACCAGGCATCTCCACAACTTCACATTTATACTTTACCTCCCTAGAACCAGGGGAAGGAGATACACCGTCTCTGCTTCAAATATTTGAGTATGTTTGTGTATTAGGTTGCTATTTCTTTTTTTATTTATGTGAGTAAGGGGGGGGGCAGCTTCTGACTATAGTGCACAGAATAGCAGGGGATCTCTGTGCCTTAAGCAAACAGTCCTGTTTATGTCAGCTTTGCGGCTAAAACACCTTCATTTTCTTCACTTTTGATCAGTCATAGGCCAATTTCTAATCGTTTAAAGCTACTGAACGCACAAGTCATTTTGCATTACTGAACACACTAAATCTTCACACAGTCGGTGTAACACTGTTTATGTGTGACACTATTATTCTTGTCACTGTGTTGCACCATTGATTATATTGTCTACCTTTCTATTTTTGTCTTATTATCTTTTGTTGCAAAGTTCATTCTTATCTTCCTATGCTTAGGGCATCATTTTTTAAATTGTATATTGGAGCTTTACAAAGATTTTCAAGCATGAAAAGACCTTTATTGGTATTTCCTCGACTGTCATTGTTTGGAATTTCATCAGTACTAAAGAACATGTTATAAAAAAGGAATGATCCAAGTTGAATGCTGAGAGTCGGATACAAAGCCCATTAGAACTGGAGCTCATTGAATGCCATTGACTTCGGTTTGGTTTGAGGGGGTGTTGTCTCCTTTGAAAAGTTTGGAATAGGCTGAATCTAGGCCTTTACACAGAGAGGCAAGTCTGCATGTGGCAACAGAAACGCTTGGCCACAGGCTCGATCCACTCCGAGTGGATGAATCACGAGTCGAGCTCCACACACACCTACGTACGCACATTTCCAGATCCACATTGCTTTTCTTGGTCAGGCTCTTTTGTGGACAGCGATAAACGATGCGACTCTCCAAGCTTGGTTTTAGCCTCGCTTTGACGTTTTTCCACATCAAATGGTCCATATATAGCATGATGTTTTATTTGCGTACCAAAAACAGTCATATTACATTTAAATGCACCATTTCTTCTCCTTTTTATATCTCTCAGTTTTTTTTATACACTGTGCCTTCAATGCTGATTTTATGTAAGTGATCTCTGTTCTGATTGGATACCCTGTTTTGTGGATTATTAAAAAAGGAGCTGAAGCTGAAACACTTCTACCAAAAATGTTCTACTCGGGTTACCCTCCTGTGTAATACTATAGAAGATGTCTAGAAGATATGTTTGCAGACTGTTGAGACTGTTTGAGAGAATAGGAAACGTAAGTTAAAGAAAGTTTCCTATAGGAAATCTTTGCTAAAGCTGCTTGTTGACTGCTCATAGGATGGTTTGGCTGGAGCATGAATAGAGATGCACCAACGTACTGCACAGTGATGTTGTACAAACACGAAGGAAGGGCTATCAGGAGATCTCATCAGAGAGTCAGTTACTGTGCATGCACGAAAATGAATTTCTAGTCTTTATGCTGTACTGAGAAAAAGGTGCTCAAACCTAAATAATATGTTAAATTCAGAAAATAAACAATACGGCCTAAAGTATAGGGACGCCCGACCATATCACACCAACAGGGACTTTATTGGAATGCGTTTATGTACATAGGTTAATATTGAGTCGGTCCCCATCAGCAGCCATAACAGCTTCTTGCAAGGCTTTCCACAAGATTTTGGAGTTCCTGTGGCAATTGTGCCCGTTCATTCTGTAGAGCATTTATGATCTAAAGCACTGATGTTGGATAAGAAGGTGTGCCTCACAATCTCTGTTCCAGTTTATCCCAAAGGTGTTGAATAGAGATGAGGTCAATGCTCAATGCCTGTCAAGTTCTTCCACACCGAACTCATTCAACCATGTCTTGATGGAGCTTGTACTACTCACTGGGGCAAAGTCATGCTGGAATAGAAATGGTTCTTCCCCAAGCTGTGTCCACAATGCTGGAAGCATGGTTTTGTCCAAAGTGTCTTGTCAGGCTGAAGCATTACGTTTACCGTTCACTGGACCACCTGTATTCAATAATTGAGAGGTGTGTCCCCATACTTTGGTCCATATAGTGTATATAATACTTATGTGTTAAAGAAACTTCATGTCAACACCATGTTTGCATTAATTTCTTTAAACAAACAGCGGGAAATGGGTTTTCCATCATAAGGGCTCCTGAAGCAGCAGTCAGCTCCAGCCTTGTCCTCAGACCTCCTCCTTTTGTGCCCTCCCCTCATGGGCGCTGTAACACACCCCATCTGTGGCAGTGAGATGATTTAAGACTGTTTACTTTGCCCCCTCCACCACCTACCCATGAGCCTGACCATGATGCATGGCACACAGACTGCTGTCATGGGTCTCCCTGTCCTCCCAACGACAGCCTGGACCCAGGCCAAGGGGAACCTGGACCAAAATCAACTTTATTCCCAAGATTTACACCCTCACTTAAATATTGAGAGTCACTGCACACAAGGGTGGTAAAAAGACACAATATATCATTGGTTGATTGTCTACCTGTTACTGGGAAGTCAGTCTTACCTTTTTCTGGGGCTTCCAGAGGAATACTGTCAAATGATACTACACAGCGATCACTTATTCAAAAAAACAATTGATGGCGTTGAGGTCAGGACTCTGTGTGGGACAGTCAATTTCTTTCAACCCAAACTCATCCAACCATGTCTTTGTGCACTGAGGTACAGTGTTACTGGAATAGAAAAGGTTGTGTCCACAAATTAGGAAGCAAGGCGTTGTCCAAAATGTCTTGTGGGCAAATAGTTTTGTCCATATAGTTTATGAAATGTAAGAATGTGTGACAGGTTATTTTACAAAAAAAGTGGACAATTAGACTCTCCATGATTTTATTCCTTTAAAAAAGGTCCCAACAACAACAGCCATTATCCATTAGTGTTTGTTGAAACCTCTCTATATTCAGAATGCTTTGTTGCTTTGCCTTCTGTGAAGCAGTGGTCATGTTTAAAGCCTCTCTGTACGGTCCTGCTGCAAGGTTCCTTCAGAAGCAGTCCTCTAGTGGGGTTTTATGAAGCGCTATCAAGCCTCACTCAACAGTACCCAAATATCTTTAAGGAGAATCCGGCATGACCTACTTATTCGAACCAGCCTCAAATTTGACTAAACCCCTAAGTGCTCTCACAGGTTCTTCACAGGCCACTCTCAGGGCTGAATGACTGCATTTTGCTTGGTCGCACAAATCTGATGACTGTTCCCCCAAAACAATGCATGGAGCCACACTGTTCTGCGAATGCTTGTGAGCGCAAGACCACAGACTTCGCTCCTCGACCGAAGGGAAGGAGTCTGAGGCCGCGGGTTTGCCTCCATCCTCTGAGTTCAACCACAGGCCCACGAGCGCAGGCCCACGAGCGCAGGCCCACGAGCGCAGGCCCAGCGCGTTTGCCGTTTCCCTTTCGCCTGGAAGGTGAAAAGAATTCACAGAGCAGGTTTGTTTAACCAGGCCGAGGTTTTTCTGGTCGGTGGCAAAAGGTTAAATCACACGAACACAATGAATCAAGGGCAATATTTGACATAGTCAAGTGACGGTGACACTGTCAGGCCCGAGAAAAGTGAGCTGATGACAGATAATTCACGTTTTCCTTTTTTCTCTCTTTTTTTTTTCAATCTCATGGGAACCAGTCTGGGACGTGAGCCATCCAATCGCCACGGCAACCCAGTAATGTGGAGTGGAATTTCCTAACGAGAGTGGAGTCAGGTTTGGTGCAACAGAAACACACACACACATGCACACACATGCATACACACATACACACACACACATACACAGAGCCTGGCTCAAAAAGATATCCCCTCCCATCCTCTACACATATACACGCGCAAGCACACACACACACACACCTCGAATTTCATTCATACCCATTAACCAGCACGCTGTCTTAGCCTTGCAGACTCACAGGAACTGCCAAGGACACACCCCCCATGAGAACTTCCATGCACATGTGCTCACTCATACACACACACACACACACATACGCAAATAACACACACACAAAAATGCAGTTGGGCCCCTTCCAGCAGGTTGCTGGGCAGCTATGAAACACAGTCTGGAGTGCGCTGAGGAAGGAACTGCCACTTTGAGTCCAGCGGGGAAAAAAAAGAAAAAAAAACCTCAGCGAATTCCCAGACAGATCATCAGCACAGGCCATGCGGCAGCAGTTGGGATACCTGTTCACACACACACCTACTCACACTCACACATGCAAATTTACACAGCCTAACGGCCAAAGTAACTGTTGTGAGACTGCATTTCTGAGGAAGTTTTACTCGAGAGATCGTTTCAGCCTTTAGATAAACACAAACCGGACATTTACATTATAAATGACCTTTCATTCTCCTAGGCCTCAGCTGGCACCTGCTTTTACTCTGCTCTGCCGAGGCCTTACTTACATACAGAGGTGGCGAGTAATTCATTCAAACTACTCTTTTTTACAGTACTTATGTTAATTTTGTGCATATATTTACTTTTAATAGCTTTTTCAACCAGTGAAGCTATTTCAGTTTTAAATACCTCCTTAGAATAAACCGTGTTTGACAACTCTTCCAATCACAGTAAACAAGTAGCCAGCTGGATAACCAATCATAGCTAAATAGCAAACTCATCCTATGACTACTTTATTTCTTGTTCTGTCATCTTAAAATGACTAACAAAAAAGAACTAAAGAGGTTTTTTGTGTGTGTTGTATTGTGACCTGTTTGTTAATTTTGCGATTTTGATCAGTCTGTACATTCAGAAAACCTCTTTGTCTTTCTGGAGTGAATGGATCACACCTGCATATTTAGTCCCTTAGTATTTTTAGACACCTTGACTGGGATTTCGATCCTCGTCAGAGGGCTTGCAGGGTCAATGTGGCCTAAAGTGTCTGCAGTTCTCTCATAGACCACTCTCATGACTCTGACGCTTTTAGAATAGCTTTGATCGTACGCATGTTAGTTAGATCGTAGTCAAATTCCAGCCATTGCTATCAACAGTGGACTCTCGAGCACAGCTCGTCCTGCGCTGGAAAAAAAACGAGCGAAATCCCGTAGCCTTTACAACATGTCACTGACAGCTTTATCGCGAAATGCTAAGTGGCCATTAAATCTCCTTTCATAGACACAGTGTGAGCCCAGCGTGCCACATCTCTCCAGCTGAAAATCCTCCTCACTCCAAAGGTGAAAACAGTCCAGCAGAGACTGTAACATCCAGCCTGGCACGCTTTCAAACAAAGCTAACAGGACATATTCAGGTTGCATAAGAGCACAGTCTCCACTTCCTTTGAGAAAAAAGTATTTTTTCCCCCTCTCCTCTTTTTTTTTGTATCTACAGCTGCAATTTGCCCAAGGCATTTTCCCCTGACATTCTTGAAAATCCCTCAATTTATGAAATCCACAGCAAAGGACGCATTTCTAAACACTGGCAGTGTCTTTGCGGCGGAGGAAGAGAGAGCGAAGGAGCACTAGAGGGGACTCCCTGATCTCAGTAAAGCGCTCCAAGGTTAAGAGCACTCACACAGTCCTGGTGGCCTTTCTCTTTTATCCAAAGCACTAAAAAGTCTCCAGTCTTTGCTGCGGAAAGGGGAAAATTAATATCGTAGCCTTGTTCTGCTCCCACCTGTCTTCTCTGAAGAATCCGACAACACGACATCACACCACACTCGGCAAAACACTCCTGTCGCTTATTAGCAAGAGAGGGTTAATGAATAAACAGCGCGACATGAACAATACGCTATTTAAATGATGCACCTGTGCATTATTTACACATGTGATATGTTTTGCCGTAAAAACAGATTCATTCGTCTCTAAAAAGAGAGTTCACACCATGCTAAAATCGCTAATCATGAAAAATGTCATATGGTCCCAAATAGTCCATATTTGGCATCATACAGGAAATGAAGGGAAATTGTGCACAATTTATGACAGATTAAGGGGTAAAACTATTGAATTGTCCGCTTACTTTTTCAAACGTGCCCCTTTAATGAACCTGCTGAATTTACGCCCTAAATTTAAGATGAAGGGGTCTCACACTCATGCCTTGAATACAACTTTAGGGTCAAATGAAGGGGTTGCTTTCACAAATTAACAGCCACTTGGTGTTTTTCAGGGGTGAATTAAGGCAGGGTTCAGCCCATTTTAATTACATTATGTGTCGTAGTGATGCTAGCAACTTCCAATCAGTGTTAGCCATATAAGCATCGAGCTAACATTATAAAGTTATAAACAGGCGAAGAGTGTGTGTATTTGAGTGAGCGAGTGACTGAGTGAGATGAAGTAACTGATGGGCCAGAGAGTGCCAGCAGGCTTCAGGGGCCTGATGTCCAGGCCTGAGCGGAACCCTCTGAAGGGACAGTGGATCACGCGGCGCTGGGCTGAGTGATTAAGCTGCCAGAGGTGGAACACAGGCCTTGAGCGGCTCGTATCAATCAGCAACCTGACAGAGGGTGAAGATTAATGGAGAGAGGGAGAATGTGCTGCTTTAAAGGAGATATGTTTCCAAAGACCAACAACTTTATTGGGAAGAGACGACGGAATGAACATATGTTATCTTATACATTTCATGCGGATGATAGTGTCGCCCGAGAAAAAAACTTCTTTCAAGGACAAGAACTTACTTTAACTCTTTCACAGGGCCCATTCTCAGTGCTTGTGTTTGCCATCCGTGCTGCTGGTGGGTGGCTGTCCTTGCAAGCCACAGTAAAATGGATCAGCTTGCGGAATTGGAACTTCCTGTGTGGTACCTTTAATTCTGTCTCTATATAAAAGAAGCTACATGCTGTCCTTGTTGTTAGATGCTGGACCCACTGGATTCAGAATTTTATTTATTCAGCTGGAGAGACACTAAAGTAGAGGCATTTTCCTACTGATGATTACTCACAACTGTCGCTTGTGACACAAACAAAAAATCTACTGATTTAAAAAGCGATAGATCCTGTTTTTTACATATCAAAGCAAACTGCAAAGGCAGCAGTTCTACTGAAGGAAATATTTATTGAGGAGCTTGAAAATGCAGAAATGTCTTTTTTTTACTGCTCTGCATTGAAAGGTTTGTGAGAAAAGTTACACACATTAAAGTTAGGATTCATTTTGTGAACATAATCTGCATGCTAAGAAAAGCTGCACCGACTCGGTAGCATGGTTAATATATCAATCCAGCACTATCGAGATTATGCGTTTACTGGTTCCCTTTGAGGCACACGGAATCACCCATATTAAACCAAAAGGGTCCCACCAGTCAGTAAAATAAGCCTATCTCGCGCTCCTTTGTAGGCACAAATGCTCTCCGTTGCTCCTCAGTGGGAAAGCCGACAGTGTGCGAAGTGCCTTTGTGCCCTGGGCCTCAGAGAAGGTCCTACATCAGACTTCATCTTGTTTGCCATGTAAGCAGCGCGACTCACAAAAGGTTGAGATGAAGGTGAAATTCAAATCCAGAGAATATATTAACTGCGCAGTTTGATCTGTGAGAGAGACGGAGCGAGAGAGAGACAGAGAGAGAGACAGAGAGAAGAGCAGTAGTGGGAAATAAAAGCAAGGTAGCATAATCGCACGAGCGCAAAAAAGACGAGGAAAAGGAGTGCTGGAGGAAAAGTAATAAGGAAAATGATAACATTGGGAAATCTTCCTGCTCCTCTACAGGCACCTCTACAGAAGATCGTTACCATTTTCCTCTAATTTAACCTTTATTTCATGAGGCAGCTCCACATCTTTCACAACAACACACCAGCCTGTGGTTTCAGCGTAACAGGAAACGAATGACACTGCCAACCCTAGAATTCAGCTGGAACTTTGAAATGCAGGTGAGATACATGTTGATTTTTTTTAAACAACTGAAACAGGTAGACACTTTTCAGGTATAGGAGACCGAAGGACTGGGCTTTTATTATTGTTATTATAATCTCAGTTTAAAAAACTGACAGTAACTCTCTCTCCAGAAGTCTGTCACTTTAGGGCAACTAGAAGGAAACGTCCACCCCAGTGAAGTGTTAGGACCATTTAACCGCACTCATGCTCAGTAAATAAACACATTTTGGGTCAGCTGGTGCTCCGATAGTCAGGCAGGTGCCCCTGTCATCAGAGGGTTGTTGGTTTGAATCCCAGGACTTCCAGTGACACCACTGAGGTTCCTTTGAGAAAAGGACCATCCCCACACACTGCTCCCCTGTTCTGGCTGCCCCCAGCTTCACTTGGTGAACGGGTTAAACGCAGATAAAGAATTTCACATTGTTCACACTATGGGTTGTGCTGTGTTGTGTTCACGTGTGACCACTTTTCTTTACTACGGTATTTTGATCCTTCCCTACTCTGCAGCGCCAGCTGCAGTCTACCTGTATGGTGGCGTGTGAGCGGTGGTGGTTTGTGGCCCACCATGGGGCGGCACACTTCAGACCTGACCCCCAACACCCATGCTAGGGAATTTTACACCACCCACCAGTCAACTGTGAAAACAAAACCCGTGTATGGCTTTGTGGCAGCCCTTCAGGGAGGCCACCAGACTCCTTGAGGGGTTTAGGGCCAGCAGAAGGGGGGGTCTATTACTGTGGCTGATTATAGCCCTGGGGACAAGGCTGGACAAGGTGAGGGGTGGGGGCGGCGGTGGGTAGGTTTCTAGTACTGCTCATTGAAATGTTGATGAAGGCTATTGCCCCTTTTGATGCCACTGACGGGTCACGCCTCCAAACGGCGAGTGTTCATATGAGCCGCTAAACCGCTTTCCTGCTATGGTGCCCACTTCAGGGTAAGCACAGGGGTGTGCACATCATGATGGATATTTAACAGTTATTTTGTTTCTCTTTCTTTTCACATACTGAAGGACACAAATAAGTGCCCATCTGTGCATCAGGCGCCAATTCATTGATTTGGTTGCTAATAACTGCTTATTTTTCTCAAAATCCCAATCTTTTAATCATTTTAAGTCATTTTTAAAACACAGTACTGTTTGTATTGTCTGTATTCAGAGGTGAACAATCAGGTCTTCAGAGAAATGAAATAATACATATTTTATTGTTTTTTGCTCAATAGAATCACATTTGTGTTTAAAACTCAGCTACAAGTGTTACAATCTTGCAACGCCCAATTCAACATTTCTAAAAGTTTTCCTTCGTGGTGTCTGGATTGAAATAGCCAAATGAGTTCTCTCACTGGTTAGGACTTCGGGAGTAGATGTCACCAGTGTATTTAGTGGAAAGTGGAATTGAACTTCTAGAAATCCTGTACACATACTGACTGCAAATGAAAGCCCTAGCCAAATAAACAGCTAAAATAAACAGCTATTCTTTATTGAAACCACTTTAGAAAATGTTACACATGAAAGATATGTTAATAAGTTAATATGTAATGTATTTTACAAGCTACAAATGGTTGTGTTTTATCCAGAACATCTAAAGATGTTAAAACACAATGCCGTTAGCTTTGCGCTAACATACTACTAGAATCCCCCTAGGGGCACTAAATGAAATCCGTGAAATATCTATATTTTCCCTTTTAACCCCAAATCAAATAATAGAATTTGGGAGTTGGGATTTCTTCATATGTTGAATCATTTCCTAAAGACTTATAATTGAATATTTATGATGTCAAACATTTAAACCCTCATTAGAAATGACTGCGAATACATTCTAAAGTCATAACTAACAAACACGTTAGTTGCCAGTTATTAAAATCTTCTGTGAGCAATATTTAACACACAAAATCTGCCAAATGTGGCTTCTTCCAAGAACTAAATGGTGGGGCCAGACCTCAGACATATGTTATTTTTGGAATTTGGAGCGCTTAGGCTTTGGAAAGCGTTCCTGCGCATTTGGAGTGGACACTAGAATTGGAACCTTGGGAGACACTGCTGGGCTGAACATCGCTTCGGGCTAATCGGGCATTAACTCAACGCTGGCACCCACCCCTCAGCCACGGAGCCTTACGTGGGGCACGGTGCCCACTCCAAAGTGCCAGCCCAGGGCTTGCTTGGCGCTGGTCTTTGTGGTGTAACCATGCTCCCGCCACTTTCAGAAACAAAACAAAAAAACCCAACAAGAGCTGACAGGCTTGATGAGCAGATGTCGGGTGTGGGCTCTGTTCTCTTGACCGGGTCAGGGCCCGGGGAGCATCGGCATGTAAACAAACGCGGCAAACATTCATGAACAGCGACTGAGTGGCAAAAAAACCCTCTATAAACAAAGTCCCCCCCACACACACACACACACACACACACAGGTGAAGCGTAGAGGCTGCAGAGGTTTTCTTTTGTCGTTGTTGAGGAGAAAAAAAAGAACACAGTGTTTTA
>JBBMFX010070790.1:0-10558 GCA_037832545.1 Rhabdalestes septentrionalis
CAAAGTTTTGTACAGATGTATTCTTTTAGTAATTTCATAATAATAATTTATTTGTTTTCAGTTTCGATTTTCGGCCAGGGTGTTTCCGTATTTTCAGAACACACACACACACACACACACACACACACATACACACACACACACACACACTCGTTTTAAGAGTATAAGAGTTTAATGATAGCTTTAGACTAATATGGGTTTATCAGTGGCAGACCTTCAGAAGGCATGATCACTTTATTATTAATCCCTGACACAAACTACAGTACTGGGGGACTTTTTGAAGGAGGAAACATCTGTCTAACACCTTTACCACAAATGTGTCTGTAAAAACAATGAACACTGCTTTTCGGTGTCACTGAATTCACAGTGGTGTTTAGCGGCAGATGCCACAAATCCTCCCAAGGCGGCTCGCTGCGACACGTTAATTAAACAAAGCAATAACAGCTCTCTGCGGCCCACTAAAACACACACCACTGTCTGGAACGCAATCTGCCTTTTATTTTTGATCAGTCTTTCAAACAAGCAAAAACTCAGGATCTTTTTTTTTAAATCCATCCAGTTCCAATTTGCGGACCTCAGCCGGTGAAGGTCTCCAAAATGAATAGGTACATGAGGTGAGAAACAGACAGCGTTTGCAGCCAGGATGATCAATTAGCATGGTCCGACCTCTGGAAGTGAGTCAAATTAATCACACAAAATTACAGGAATCAGTAAAAGGAAAATCAGCTTGGGGAATTATATGGAAATCAGTCTAGTCCATTGTACATAGAATGCTGGACTAGACCCTAGAAGTAAGGTCTGATAAAATCTTATCACAAAATAAAAATAGGTATAATACTGTCTCTACTAAAGACTGTGCTGACATCAAGCATGCTTGATGGAATGTATAATGGATGAGAATTGTTACAGGCCCTACAATTCCAATTTTTTGTCTAACTAGGATTTTGCTGCAGTGTTGAAATCTTTGTGATCGGACTTGACAGGGGGAAAACAGCACCACCCTGTGGTCATAGACAGAAATGCATTTTGTGTAAGACCATCTGCACGTTTAAATAATGATATAAAAATAATCAAATACAGATTTTTTTTCTATTTTTTCTTCAAACCTACTGGGGAAAACAGTGATATTCTTGGAATAATAAAGAAAAGAGCACATGAGGCAGAAATGGGCCAGAACACGCTCAAGAGTTTGGTTGGATTTTTTTTAATACCTGATTTCCTTCCTAATTTTAGTCATGGTCAATTTCACTCACATGCTAGGCTTATGACCACACCAGGGCTAGCACAAGCTCTCTCTGAGTCACATAAAGAACAATGGCATTTTTTAAAACTGCCATTAATGCAGTGTCACTAGATGCTAAGAAGAGAACACTAACCTATTCTGTTCCATCATCTGATAGACAAAGTGTTGGCTAGCCCCACACTTAGTAATGGAAGAAAGGGAGTGCCAAACAGAGGGAGCGAGGCCAAATCCTTTTCCCAGTAATGCCAACCATGGATTGCATAACAGTGGACTCACAGTAATGAATTAGTTCTACTCAGATTTTGCAAATGTTTTACTGATATTGATATGCTGGTTCTCAGTGTCTCTTCTAGGTTTAAGACAGAGAGGCCGCTAATTGTGCTGAAAACCCTGCAAACATCAGTGGTGTGTTGCTTCCTGACTATTCTGCCAACATAAAGGAGACAAAATTCCAGTTTAGGCCTTTCAGTTATATTGACCTGAATTTACAAACCAATTTGTGGTCAAGTACAGCATCAATGGAGGGAACTTTTTGTTTATTGCTGTTTGTCACTGTTCTTACCTTTGACCACTTTTCAAAGTGCACTGTGGTCATGTTGAATTCGGATTCCGAGTCGACACACTCCAGGGTCACCCCCTGCCCCTCCACAACAGGGTCTTCTGGACCTTTCACCATCAGAGAAGCTGTGAAACACAAACCAACACTCACAGTTTGGTAATACTGTATTTGTGCAATCCTGCACTGACTTGTTGCTGTGAGTCTCTAGGCTATAACAACAGGAACAGGAACAACGATCGCCGACAGAGCTTTAAACAGCAGTTGTCCTTGGCTGGGGGAGGAGTGATTTCAGACCCAGCAAGGTGGTGGCCTGGGATCCCAATGGTGATCAGTCGAACTAGACAAATGTGCAGCGGTTCCCCTAGGATATGACAAGTTAAACCACATCAAACGCGAGGCCAAACCCTCAGTAAACAAAACGCAGTTCTGCACTTTACATTAAAGCATTTATCTACTCTGTTATAATGCCATAATTACAGATGCAGGTTAAAGTAGTGTTAGTCTTGCTCAAAAACTCTCACTGGTGTAGTGTAGTGTAATGCAAAAGTTAATGGAGTGCTGGTTGTGATCACTTATTCTTTTGGGTGAAGGATTTCTTTATGAGTTTTTCCAAAAAAGTTACATTTGTGGTAAAAGAAAAAACCCTGCAACATGTTTTATTATTATTAAGAGATCCCTGGGTCTGCACAGACGTCTGGGTAAAGTATTTCTACCATTTTACATGCAGCCAAAAATAATACTTTTCTATAATTAAACCCCAGGTTTTTTTTCTCCACCAAAAGCTAATCTGTCCATGTTTACTGAATTACTAGGTTATTTTTCTCCAAAAAATGTAAAATTCTTTATGATTACAACTATATATTCAATGCTAAACATCCGTTTGCTTCCGTTAGACTCCCTACATCCAATTTAAAACAGCTCCGTATGAGTGTTATTCAAGAGAAAATTCAAGGTAACCTCCTGTACTCTGCTTATGCCTCTCAAGTACCTGCAGCATTCAAATCAAAAAGGCCACAGCCATTGGCACAACCGGTTCTACCGCTTTTCAGAGATGCCCGATAGTAAACTTGGCAGTGTGAGCAGGAAATGTTATTGTGTTGCTACATGTTCTTAGTAGGGAGTGTGCTAGAATTTGCAATATGTCTAACAGTATCGCATATCCATTTTGTTCAGGGTGGTAAAAACATGGTGCTTAGACTGGCTATACAGCTCATTTGCATATTACATAAAGTAACAGTATTGCAAAGACTAACATTGTACCATTAGTGGTGTGAAGGTGGACCAATAACTGGCAGGTCCGCTTTTTTTCATAAATTAAGCAAACCTGGGAAGGTCTGGGCCAAAAAGGGACAAAGCAGTATTAAAAATACATTATAAACTTACAGAAACATAACAGGTATATCTGGTTAGGGTGTGGACTGAAGGAATTCCCTATGGGTTTTTTTTTAAACAAGACATGTAACTTTTGACAACTTTTTTGTGTATTAGTATATATTTTCTAATGTATCGTTTGTATAATGCTTTTTTATAACCAGTTAATCTACACCTTTTGAGGTGTCATTTTGGAACTATTTTGGACTAATTTACATATAAAATAAACCCGCCTAAAATTAGTAATACTATAAAAACAGTATTTCCATCCTGAAATCTCATGACTTTAATGTCTTCAGACGTCTGGTTCCACTCGCCACCATTGTGAAGGCCTTGGTACTGGAGCTTTTGATATTAAACTTGTCTGAAAGTCTCCCTTCACATCTCAAAGACTGAATTTTGCTGTAATTTTGGAACACAGGTTCCCAAGTCCCCTTTAAGAAGACTTGGGAACTCGCAAATGCCTTGGGCAATAGAAGACAAATAGTGTATTTGTCCTTGAAAAATATTGCCCTCCATTTTAATATATCGGGCTAAACAGAGCCATAATTTGGGACTTTTAGGACGGTCGAACGGTTTGATGATACGGCCGCAGTGAGAAACAAGTACTCTGACCTTTACTTACGACGCACAACATCCTAAACATACTCTTACGAAACGATTCATAAGATCACTTTCGTTTCTCTTTTCTAATTAAACGGCCTCTGGTTTTCCCCCTCAGGGAAAACTCCCGGAATGGCGGGTTATTGTTGTCCAAACGAAGCTAATAACACTTTCACGCTTTATTTCGAAAACTGGCTAAAACCTTCAAAAGCGTCCCAAAAACGTTGCCAATTGGCAGTACTTAATTAATAAGACCAATATAATTTTCTAACAATAATAACAGAGCAAATTCTGAAAAACTGTAATAACGAGTCTAACTGTCCCAAGAAATGTTTACGGATGCTGTCACTTGTATCCAGTATATATCCTTACGAAATATCAATTATATTAGAAAAACATTCAGGATTTATTTGCATTTTTATTTTAACAGGCTTAAACGAAACATGCAATCAGTCTGGTGCTCTGCAAGATTCGACCTGAACACAGAAAGGGAGAGAAAAATCTGGAAGCAGAGTTTCAAACGAGTCGACACATTAGGGTATATTTACCAGTGCCACTTCTCAGGAAGGCGAATATCAGAGTGGTGAGGAAAATGCAGAGCCTCATTGTGATGAATTTCTCTCTCTTTTGGTCTCTCTTTGCTCCCTCGGCGCTTCAATGTCAAAATGTGCTAAAGTGAAAGTTTGCCTTGCTTATTTAGTGTTTATATGCCAGGCCCCACCCTCCAGCACGATAAACAGCCAATGGTGAATCTCGCTTTTACTGTTGCGTGCATAATTCATTAGCTCAGGTAGAAGCGAAAGTAGCCCAGGAAAATAAATCGCGTGGAAATAAAAAGGTCAAAAATTTCCTCACATATTAACTTTCCCACAGAACTGCAAGCGAAAATTCTTTGAACTGGACCTTGTAAGGTGCTTTTCTTCTCTGTTTGGTGTAAAATAAAACGCTAAAGCTCCCAAGTCAGAGATCAACAACAAACCAAAATCAAATTAAATGAAATGAGTGGGCAGTAAACACTTTCCCCACAAATACCCTTCATCAGATAAAAATATCATCTGAATATGGCTGGAACTGAACCTGAGAAAGGAGAAAATAATTACATTTTTAAAATGCCAGGTTTCCACACTCAATTCACCAACTTGAATGCTTTTATACACGTCATTCATTTATGCATTTATCCATTTTCTGAAACCGCTTAATCCTTACTCCCGGGGTGATTGAGTACATGGCAGGGATGCCTTCCAACCGCAAAAGCTTTAATAGTTCCTTACATTTTCTCAGCCTCACTTTATTTCTTAGAACTATACGGCGGTTCGCGGATATTTATGTAAATTTCCTTTGTTTTGATTGACCCCCTGTTCCGGGCTATGATTTTTTACAATTTAGAACTTGGGCTGCCAAAAGCACTTCTGGCACACACTATCATCCACACTGAGCTTTTGTGTGTTGTCAAGGAAAACATGGTTAATTATTGAGAAGTCCCAGTCTTGTTCATTTACAAAGGCTTGCATTAATATTTATGGGTCATGCATTTTCATCTCAACAGGATTTAATTTTTCATCGTCCAAATGCTGGCCTGGAAAGCGACCTTTTCCCACCTGTTTGACCTTTCCAAGGACTCGGGAGAGAAGTGGGTCACGTAAAGTCTTCATCCGTGAGTAGTTTTTGAAAAGCTGGTCTGGGCATGTCAGTCAAGAAGAGCGAAAAGTCACCCAGAGGAGCATAAAAAGCAAAGCCGTGATGCCGCTGCACGCTCTCCGTGCTTGACTTACCTTCATTTAGGCGCAACTGAAACACTGTGGCCTTTTGCTCTCGTGTAGTGTTTCAGGGCTGAAATGTATAGCTTGTACAGCTAAGGGGTAATGAGGTGGTATTAGAATAACATTCTCAGGGTCAGGGACTTTAGGGACTGAGGGAGCTAAATGTTTGCAGAGCAACTGGCTTAAGGGCCCATATCCTATATTTCGGGGTTTCATATTTTCCGTATGGTTCTCATGTTTTATATTTTGACATGACAATTTTCCAACCTTACCCAAAGAATTGAACGGTTGTAATAAAAGCAAAGGGTGGAAACACAAATTACTGAAACCTTAGATATTATGTTTGACTGGCCTCTGTGTAATTTCCTGCTTTTTATCTGACATGGAAAAATAAAGCACTTAATGATCACATTCATTAATTTTTGTTCTGGAGGGCTGTGTTGGCTTTATTTGTGTGAGGCGTCAATTTAATTAAATTAAAGGCTCCCAGTTTTAGAAATACCTAAGGTTAAAACTGCTCGCAATTATTATTATTCAGTAACTCCAAACCCATTCAGTGCAGCAATATGTAGGTATAACAGATAAAATGAAGGCATATATTCCATGTGGTGTTTCTCTTTATTTTTTGAAGAACCCCAAATATCTGTAGCCTGACTTCTATTGCAAAATAAAGACCTCAGCCTGAGTCAGCCACACTCACAGAATAATTCAGAAATAAAGCCTAAGCCATCCAGTATTGTTTCTTTTGTGTTCCGTGGATGCATTATTCTTTTTAATAAAAGGTATAAATGAGAGAAGCAGGGCTCTGAGCAAGGTAACCAAGGGAGCTCCATTCAGACGAGCAGCACACAGGTCAGCTAAGGGTTCTTAATTATGAAAGAGCGCTTGTTCTTTCATGCTTCACAATGATTTTAATTATTTTCTCAAATAATTTCCTCCACTTTTCAATAGGTTTATGGAACTCTGTAACATGACTATGTGATAAATGTTAGTGTAAAGCACTTGAATTCATTCACTTTGTTGCTTTGGTTAGATAACTCCCATGTCACAATGCAGTTTTAAGCCAATGGGGCTGTTCCTGGATGGCAGCCCTTCTGAAATTAGTGGTGACATTTTGGAGAATCGCCAACACTCAAATAACATAGTCATAGAATCTGGGGCTGCAAGAGACACAATTTTGCTGCACCTGAACAAAATTTACAGTATTTCCTCTGAAATGGATGTGGCACTGGTGTCAGGTTTTGTTTTCAGCTAAATCTGGGGCCTCAGATTTTAATAACTTATTGGTCACAAGTGAGCTCTAAATGAGACAGTTAAAAAATGCAGTAAAAATATTGTCCCATATGACTTTTTTCTTTATTTGAACATTTTTAGCTGTTCATTTTCTAATATTAGTAAAAAATAATGCATACGCAATTTCTGCTCGTGGTCTCAACCCTTTAAGGGAAAACGAACATTTTGCACAACTCTAAACAAGATTCTGGGTAACAAAAGACAGTTATGAGTGTGTGTGTGAATAAGAGTCTTAAGTGTCTGACAGAAATGCTACTATGCTTATAAGTGTCTGATTTTCATTTAGCCCCAGCTAATGCTCACATAAATCCCACATGCTTCACACTCTCAAAAAAGAACATTTCAAGAAATTCTGGTGCTGCACTGTCTGGTGCTGCACACTCTGGAATCTGCTGCTTATTTATACTGCACCTCCTGCTGCTGTTGCCCAACACGGCCTCAAATATGAGTTGATTTCACAGGGTGACTCTTAATAAGTGGCCAGTAATAGGCCAAGCCTAAGAGAAAAATGTCACAAATGGGGTGTTTCATTTCATTGCATCGTAAAATTGGAACGATTGGAACCATATTCATTTTGTAAAGTTCATAGGTTTGTTTAAATAATGCAGCTAATAAAAATTCTGTTCAGAGTAGAACACAGGCCTACATGAAGCAGCACATCACTCAGGACATAGTAAACCTAATCACAGTCCTTTAAGATAAATCCTGGGATCATTAATAAATGGCATCTAATTCTTATGGGTTTTCATTGCTTACATCCCTGTTTTTCATTTCAGGTTGACAGGTATGGACACATCAACACCTGAATCATCAGGCATGCAGCTGATGATGCTCCAGTAGAACATGCCATGTCTTGTGAGTTAATTATTTATTGAATGAAGCAATAGTAGTCTTGTTGCAATCACAGAACATTTTTACAGATACTGAAGGTGTGTAACATATGAACTGGAAGGACAGAATTTTTGCAAGTTCCTTGCAGGAAATTTTAACTTGAAGTCCTCCCTGCTTTCGGAGTTGTGACTCGGAAAGTCGGAGGACAGAACAAGTCAAGATGGCTGCCCCATGCATTAGCAGTGGTGACATTTATAACAAACACTGTTTAATAGCACTTCTCTCCTCTTTAAAAGTCCCTTTAAATCAATTGTAAACACTATACAGTCTGCTGACGTGTTGCTGCAATGTCTGTATGTGCAAAACACTGCACAAATAATTATGAACCACTAATGCTAACAAAGGCTAATAATAGCTAACTTGGCTAGAACATCGTTTTCCTAGTCAACTCCAGTGTGTTGTCACGCCCAGATCTCAAAGTTTGACTCTTCCACTAAACTAAACCAGCCCCAGTACTGTAGTCATGGGTAACTGAATAATTACAACAAGCATGAAGGAGAAACAAACACTGTTGAGGGGATTTCTTTAAGGCGGATATCCAATGCTTGCTTTCAAAAACAAAAATAAGCTAAAAGCTTCACTAGGATAGAATATCAAACAGCTATTGCACTTGCTTCTGAGCCTTTTAGGCTTGGTGAAAGTGAATGCATGCTCCAGTTAAGACATGTTAGGGGCTGCTTGAAGATTACAAGTCAGCAGGATTGCACATCAACACGCTGTTTACTGTATCACTATGACTGTCTGTCAGCTTAGCCTGAATATACTGACAAAATATGATATATTCGGTCATTCCGTGTAGGTCAAATTCAATGGACCTCTAGATGTCTAAAATCATCATAGGACTTTAATGAACATCAACTGTCATATTTCAATTGTGTACATCATAACATGCCAAATGAGGAAGTTGCAACTCGGGGCTGGTGTTTTATTTAGTGCGTTGCTGAGTGCCGGAGGCAAGGGAAGGTTAAATGCGACAATGATTCTATGAAATGAATTCAAAGCTCCCTTTAGGTTGCCAACAAGCATACCAAGTGGCTATTACACACAGTTCGGCCTCCAGCGTCAGCTGAATGCCAGATGAAATCAAGCTTTTAACTCAGTAGCTACAGTAGATCTTCTGTGGGATCAGACCTAAAAGGCTAGCCTTTGCTTCCCATGCATATAAAAAAGCCTCAGGGACTTTTGACCCTATTGCTGATTTACCGGTTGTCCGTTCTTGGACCATTTTAGGGCAGCTGGTAGCCAAGAGGTTCAGGTGTTCACCCTCAAGTAAGGTACCGTCCCACACACTGCTCATCAAACGCTGTGTTCCTGGCTGCCTGCTGCTTCTCTAGCTGAATAGGTTAAATGCAGAGGAAGAACTTCACACTGTGTGCAGTGGTGTGTTCATGTGTGACAGAATGGTAATTAAGTACTGAGCACATATTAGGGACACATTTTGGAGATGTTCAGACCCAGTCATCTAGCCATCACATACTCTCTCAGATCTTTCATCTCTCTTCTTCCACCATACAAGCCTTAAAGACTGACTGTGAACTTGCTGCCTAATATGTCCCACCCATCAATAGGATTCACTGTAACCACACAATCAATATTTACTTTACCTGTCTGTGGTATAAATGTGGCTGATCAGTGTACATGACTAAAGAACACCACAGATGGAGCATTAAGAAAAGCAGTAAAACATTCCATCGTTGAAAGTTCAGTAACTTTGATGTAAAACATTTAGCCTCCGCCTACATTCTTAGACCAAAGGACATATTGTTTTAGCAATACACACAATAATATCCAGTTCAATCAATTTCTTTTCAACCCAGGTGCAGTCAATCAATATAGATCGGATGTGTTTAGCGTCCAAATGTACCTTTTTTATTTTAGAAATGGACCTGCAGTCTTAATTGTCCTAGCAAGTCCCCCAAGTCTTTTTCTGTTAATATAGCTCCACAGCTGAACTCAGCACACTCAACAACCTCAAGAGTGGGAGTGTTGATCTTTTTTTGTGACAACTGGCATTATAAATACACAGGAACCTGATCTAAATACTATCAGCTTAGCGAATAATAACCGTTGGACCGTTTGAAATGGCTGCCTGTATCCGTAAGGTTAGTTTATACAGCTCTCTGTGTCACATTACCCACATCCTCTATTGGATTCTAAACCATATCCACAAGTCTTATGTTACCTTAATGAAGAGCTGGAGAAGATGTTGGCAAGCTGAGAGAAGTTTTGAGGATGTCCGGTAGACCCCAGAAATTCACAGGGGCTACATTCCATCAGCACCCGCAAATTGTGAACAATTTGTGGTGTGGAAAAATGTAGAAGAAAAATGAATAAAATGCCTAGTTTTATAGTGTAAACACTAAATATGCTCCCAAAATATTTAAATTTCATTTTAAACGTATTACCTGTGGATCCATGCTGTACAGTTCTAACTGAAATCCTGCAGTGCTAGAATGTAAATATCGATGTTACCTAGACTGTACAGATATTTATGCGCACGCTGTCGTTTTCTTTGACATAAGCAGGTAAATACAAGAACTAATTTCTTTATTACTTGCAGTAAAAAAATAACAAACATTCTAGATGAATGAGGCTGAATTTGCATTAGTATTTATGTTAGTAATTATTAGTTAGGTTCTCAGAAAAATCTGCGAACAACTGAAGCAGTTTGCGTCATTAATACCTTCTAGGGTTCCTATTAATATTTTATCTCCAGTCCTAAACTACAAAGTTATAAAGTTTGGTCACACCTTGGCTGCTCAACTACAGTGGTGTGAAAAACTATTTGCCCCCTTCCTGATTTCTTATTCTTTTGCATGTTTGTCACACAAAATGTTA
>JBBMFX010070811.1:6757-24400 GCA_037832545.1 Rhabdalestes septentrionalis
CGCTTACCAGGAACAGCATTCTAATGCTGGGTAGGGCCCCTTTGTTCTACCATGGACTTTCTGTCTTCCTGGGCAGACCTCTGAAGTGCACTGAACTCAAAGATAAAGTCAAAGTATTTTTTATCATTTCAGACATATACTTGTATAAAGTGAGAAGAGACAGCGTGGCTCTAGCTTTTACAGAGTACAAAAGGATGCAGGGTACCTATGTCAATAAACTATACATACAAACTGTAAACTAAAACTAAAACATTTGTCAATGGGGCAAGGTTGTGCAATATGGTACAAGGAAGTTATTAAACTTCGAAAAAGTACAAATGTTGCATCAGCAGTCAGCTGGAAAGCAACAATACTGGAGTGTAATGTGATTAATATGCATGTAGGATTAGAAACCAAGCCATTAGATCAGGCCTCATTTTCCTAGTCTTCAGCTGTCAACTTTCAGTGAACATTTACTACATAAGGTTCTAATTCTTGGTCGAAAAAATGCAGAAAAAAAGTGGGAAGCAATAAATATACTTGTCCAAATATAGCAGCAACAGGGCCAAAAATGTTTCAAATTTTTCTTTGGAATATCTATTTTTCAGCAGAAATATGACCTGAAACATCAGACTTTCACACAATACCTCAAAGTAGATAAAGAGAACCCAGTTAAATGAATGGGATAAAAATGTTCTCTTGGTTATTCATTTATTGAGGAAAATTATCCAATATTATCTGTCTGTGGAAATAGTATGTGAACTGTTAATTCGAGGGCTTTTGGGACTTTTATTTTGACATTGGGTATTTGTTGTGTCTACGTTCACTGTCTTGAGTTGTAGTTAAGTGATTGGGATTTCAAATTGGTTTGTATCCAAGTGTGCTTTTTAAGTTCTTTGTGTTAATGTTTTTTTTGCTGGTCAACCTTCACTGTATCCATCATGTTCCTGGTTCTTATGGTTCTTTTAAGTTGTTGTATTTTGAGTTAAAAGGCCCTCAGTCCTCTTTTGTTTCAGTTATCAACTGTACAGTGTCTGTGCTCTTGTTTTATTAAAAATCCACCAATGAATCCTTCTCTATGCGCCTCGCCTCACTTCCCTGGCACCACCCACTGTGACATGAACCTTTCTTTTCAGAATCTGCGTTTCCCCACCAATAATTGCAACGAAACTTTTCCGGTAACCACATCTTGGAGTAATTTTAGTCAATTTCTCTATGCAGAACAGCGTCAGCTATGAGATGTTGGTGGATCTCCCCATTAATTGCTCACTTCAGTTCTTTCCACAAAATTTCAATTAGATGAAGGCCAGTACTAGCCTTTTTAAAAAATGTTAAATTAATTATTTCTTAACCATTCTTCTGTAGGGTAACTTATGTGCTTAGGATTGTTCTCTTGAGATTAAGGTTCATGAGTAGCTTTGCTAGTATAATTCATAATTCATTGTTCCACCAATGATGGCAAACTGTTCTGGGCCAGTTGCAGCAAAACAGGCCCAAAACAATGATGCTACCACCACCACGTTTCACAGATGGGATAAGGGTCTTATGCTGGAATTCAGTGTTTCTAAAACTTCTATTTTGGTTTCATCCATCCACAATCGTTTACTAGCCTTCTGACTTGACAACGTGACCATTAGCAAACTGCAGAAAAGCAGCAATGTTCTGTTTGGAGAGCAGCGGCTTCCTTCTTGCAACATTGCCCTGAACACCATAGTTGTGCAGTGTTCACCTGGTGATGGGCTCATGAACATTAACAGTAGCCAGTGCGTGAGAGGCCTTCAGTTGCTTAGCAGTTACCTTGGGGTCCTTTGTAACCTGTCTGACTATTACATGTCTTGCTCTTGGAGGGAGGTCTTAGTTGGTCAGCCACTCCTGGGTAGAGTAATGATGTCTTAAATTTCCTCTATTTGTACACAACCTGTCTCACTGTGGATTGGTGGAGTCCGAGCTCTTTGAAGATGGTTTTGTAAACTTTTCCAGCCTAATGAGCATCAACAACCCTGATGTCCTTAGTCATCTCCTTTGTTCGTGCTTTGATACACTTTCACAAACATGCACTAAAAAGTTTTGCTGAAGGTTCACAAACTGACACACATGTAATACAGGAGAATTTTCCTTATTAAAAATATTTCACCCAGTGAAATATTTCTGTCTCTGTTTCAGATCATATTTATGCAGAAATGTAGACAATTCTAAAGGATTCACACACTTTCAAGTGCCACTATTAAGGGCCATATACAAAGGCAACTGGAGTGTGAACTGTTTGTTTAAAACAGAAAGGTTAGTGTTTATAGTGTGTATTGTTGGATATACTCAAATCTGGCACCAAAAATCATGACACTGGTAATGTCCCCACACACTGCTCCCTGCTGCTTCACTTGGTGAATGGGTTTAAATACAGAAAAATAATTTTGTGCCGCTCACACTGTGTGCTGTGTTGTGTTCATGGATGACATAATTTTTTCTTCTTTTTTATGGATATTTATGGGGACTGTGATTTTTTTCTCTCTTTCAATTTCTGTCTCTTTCTCTACCTGTGTTACTTGCTTGCTCTACCAATTTTCTTTCTGGGACCTTTTGTAATTTGTGGGTTTCTGGGGTGTTTTGATTATTGTTTAAATGATTCAGAATCTCAAAATTGTAAAAATAGATACCTTATAGAAGACTTAATGGGTTGAGTGTCCTCTGATGACACAGAAGGGCATAAGCCGATGTGTTCGGCTAGACATACCTGACGCAAATTAAATTAAAGTCACTGAATTCTAACCACAAATCTAATCTATACAATGTAGCCACAAAGCCTGTGTGCAAGGACAGCACTCAAAGGAAAGGCATGTGGTCAGTAACTGACGTGACCTGGTCAAAAATTCATGCCAATACTGTTCTCTTAACATCCTCTTGCACTCTTATGGAGATTATAGTGAAAGATGACTCATCTGACCTCTGAAATTTTTCCACATCTGTGTAGATCAGTCTCTGCATCTTTTACACATTTGTCTTTGTAATGAGAGACATATCATGTCCTGTAATGGACAATCTCAGTCATGTAAGCCTGCTTTTCAGTTAAACATCACACTAATGCAAAATCATCGAAGTTACTACATGTTCACTTTCCATCAATATTTCTAAACCTTTTTACTGATGACTTTCTCATCCCTGGGTGCCACTATGGATGAAGGCCACGTTAGTCACTGTTCCAATACTGGCCACTTGAATCTTTTGTTACTGAAGCTGTGTCATATGTGCCCCAACACATTTTCTTAAAACCCTCTATTTAGATCTTTCATTAACGATGAAAACCAACTGAGCCTCTGTCTTTTTACTCCAGAACATCATGGCTAGACTTCAGTCAGATGTTTTCTTTTTTGCATTTGTATATGGATTGTTGATGGTGGAACAAAACCTTCATCTCCATTTTTGGCACTTTTAATATTTGTTTACATGATTTGGCTGCTGTTAGCTCTATTTAAAAAAATTATGCATTGATAGAAAGGGCACAAGAATATAAAAAGAAAATCTTGTTGAAGTTATTATACTGAAAGTTAAAATATATGTTCTTCTGTAAAGTTACTTGTAGCAGGAAAACCCTTTAGCCCCCTAAGTTGCAAGGTGGGCCCCTATGAATTGGACTAGTGTTTAGATTCTCTGCCCGAACCCGACCCGGCCCGAGCCCGATCAAGTTCGGGCCATGATCAAGCATTAGATTTTTTTAATCATCACACGTATTTAAAAAAATTGGGTTTAAATCGGGCTCGGGCCAATAATTACAGTTAACGTGTCGGGCCGGGCCGGCCTGGGCTCGGGCACAAGGTGCACAGGCACGGGTCGGGTTGGGTCTCATTTATCTAAACTCTAAATAGGACTAGTTTGTCCTGCACATCCCACATACACTAAACTAGACTAATAACTGGGGAACCAAAGGCCTTCACCTTTGTCTTTATTTTTCAAACCTTCCTGAACATTTTTTCTGTGTCAGGACACAACATTGTGCCAAAAGCAGCTATCACCATTGTGGATCCTAAAACAAGATGAGATGAGAAAAGATAAGATAGGGAATGTTTCTTTTATCATTAGAATGCTCAGCACGACAAAAAGAATGATAGATAATTTTAAAAAAAGTCATGTTGCCATCAAGGGGTTTACTCTGTAAATAGCAAAGTTAATGTAGGTGGTACAAAGAAACATCCACATGAATGTCAGACATCACTCAGACAATCACACCGCCTCTACCAGTATTCCCTCTTCCCCTAGTGTATCCTGGCACTCTCCTGTTATTTGAAACATGCAAAACTACTCAGTGGACAGATCACACAACTAAATATATCCATTTATTAGGTGAACCTAAACATGAGGACCAGCAAGATAAGATAAAGTAAACCCGCAAGTAGGAAGTTTGCAATTAGAATTTCAGAAATGAGAAGAGCTGACATAACAGGCATTACAGGCAAGTGTAATGTGCCAACATCAACTGATGATCTGGGTTCCTCCACACAGAGGTCAGGAAATTAGCCAGAGGTGCCCAATGAATCCCCCTCCTCTTCATACGAGTGTGTTTGACGTTTAATAAGATGCTGCACTGCACACTGAGCAGCCTGACCACAGCACACTTGCTGGAAATTCTCAGTGTGGCTTCTACGCAGATGGAGCCGCCCCACAGGAAGCGCTTATGTCAACATCTAGTGAGTCAGCCTATAGAGTCAGCCTATAGACTCCATTAAACTCTCATTTGGTGATATGATTCCATTATCAAGGATCATTTATAATACAATTACAGAACCAGTTTAGAACACTGCATGCAATATATACGAATGGCAACTAGTAGTCACCTGTCATATGACATAATTAGAGTAATGCTAATTAGTGAATATTGGCTTTCATTCACTGTTAGCAACATTAGCATTACTGATGGAAGTATTTCTTTTAAGCACTGGGCTTCTATACTGACTCTAATCTTACAGTCTGAGAAGGCCAATTAGACCCTGAAATCATGTTGTCCTCTGTGGTTAAGCACTATTTTAAAACATGCTGCTGCTGTTCATAGATTTACACAACATTCCCGTAGACATCAAGCCAGGTATGTACAAACAGTAACATTATAGGGGAGGGAGAGGACATTCTTCCCTTGATGTCTGTTAACATTGCCAAAGGACAGCCACACAGTGTAGACGGAAAACTTGGGCTATCTAAGTTTGTCAGTTTTTCATCCGCTGTGTTCACCAAAAAAGCAAACTAGAGTTCCTGAAAACATTTTGACAGTTGATATTGTAGAAAATGACTCAGAGGCTAGAACAGCGGTTTATACACTTTTAAGAAACTGAGGTTGTTCACCAGTCAGTGTGGTTAGTCTTCTTATTAAACCAGGGTCTGTTTGCTGATTCTTGAGAACGTTTGTATCCTGGTACAGGTACACAACTGAAGCAAACTGAGAGATGAGCCAAGCATTACAGAGAGGGATGTGTGGATCGATCCTTTTGTTTCTGATGTTTCTTCTGAAATGTGTATTTTTAAATGTGTAAAATACTCTGAGTCATGTGAAAACCTTTCCAAACTAGAGACAAAGCATCCTATGGCCATTTTACACACCCAGTGAGATGTAAAAATATGTAAGAATATAAGAAAATGCCACATGAAATGCTCAAAAATCCCCATATAGGATTATGTCGTTCATTTGGAAACTGGAACATTTGGAAAATTATTATTAACTTTCTAATCACTCTAATCATTTGCGTCACCACTGCCCGTTTTTCAAATGTCTCTGTGGGGCTAGCGCAAGATGCCACAATCAGAAAGGTTCTTGCATCAGATATTTTCCCTAAATGCACTATGGTTAAATTAGCCACAGACGGCAGTTCAGAATTCTTCACTGAGGACTTTATTCATTTATCCATCTAACCGTTCATCCGTTAAAACAGTCAAAAGTCGCAGATTCAAGGAACTACCATTTACTTTCCACCACAGGGCAGGGGAATTCTGAATTCATCTAAAAAAACATTGTTGTCACAGGCAACAAAACACTGTACAAGCAAAATTCATGCATGTGAAATTTAACCACGGATGCAAACATTAGTGCAATACTATAAATCTTTGTGTACACATTACAAAGAGGAGAATATGCGGCATTTGCAATAAATAACTTTACATTTTTAAATAATCACCCAAAAATGTAGCTTACATGTTTAAGTGCATGCTCCCAAAATAAGTTACCACAGTTCCTCTGACAGAAATAAACCAGTTGTGAAACTTTGTAACAATGTTAGTTGGCCTGGCAAAACAAAAGGTTACAGGGAAAGAAAAATTGCCAACAGATTAGCATGCATTACACTATTCGTATACATACTACTGTGTACAATGACTTTCTTGATATGCACAAAGTTTGGAAAAGATTTCGATGACAAGGAGCTGCAGATAACATCAAGTTTTTTTTGAAGGGCTGACTCAGAGCTCTCACTAGTTTTGAGGTCATGGCCACAGCCTAACTGCATTTAAAGCTATCCTCAAGCCTAGCCAGTCCTTTCGATGAATCCCTGTGAGGAAATCACCTGGTTTTGGGTATGGGGTTACTGCAAGATCACGCATTTAGGAGCAGCGCATCTCTGATTTAAAGGAAACTTTCATAGACGGGGAGCCCACAGAAACCCCAAAACCCAAGAGCATCCCTTAGGTTGCACTCTATCTGTATATAAACCCCTTGACCCACTCTTCAGCACATTGTTCACTTGCTCACAGTTTCACTGTTCTTAGGTAAGAGTGCTGTGTTCTTAGTTGAAGCCTCTGGAGTTCCATACTGTGAGAAGAAGAAAACACAGAAAGAATGGATTCTTGGTTCACGGTGGTCCTGATATGTGGACTTGTCATCATCGAGTCATTGAACGGAGTTAATGGGAATGTGATTCCTGAAGAGAACGACAACCTGCTGAAAACAGTGAAGGCTGTGAAACAACATTATGTAAGTATTTTCTACTGAACTCTTAAGACTAGTCATGCATGAAACCTGCCTATTGCCAAATGTTGCGATGTAACATGGTGACCTGCGGAGGAGTGTAAATGTTTAAAAACATTTGTGTTTGGTCACATGTCTTGCTATTTGGACTTAAGTGTGATCAGTTTACTTAAGAGTCATGCAGTCCAGGCAGATGAAGCTTTGGTATTGTAGGATGGACGCTATGGTCCACATTAATGGATCATTTTGCAGTCTAAGCTTCATTATGTTTGGAAATTTAGAAAAGAACATACAAGAAGTTCTTGCTAAATACAAACACAGGCTGGTAAAATGCACTCTTTATTTGACTTCTATTTTTAACAGAAGTTAACAGGCAGTGACTGGGTGAGGCATGCTGTGTTCACTCCCTTCTTGGGCAAAGTGGAGGTGAGTTTGACCACCTTGGACTTCAGCTGAAACATCTCAAGTGCTGACAAAGCCTCAAACTAATTGTATTCTGTTGTCTCCAGACTTGCACTTGCGAGTCGCTGGTGATGGCAGCCATGCTGAAGAGTTATAGGAACATCTTTTCGGCTATGCTGAAAGAGTCCAAGGCTACTGAGTCCCAGGACACTCAGGCCAAGAATACGGAGAGGAGCCTGGAGGAACTCAATGCAAACGTGACACACCTGTGGGAAAAACAGTATAAGAAAGAAGAAGAAGTGTTGAATCAGCTTCACGAGATTTTGCACAAAGACGTAAGAAATACAATTTGATCTTTTGTTTTTGGGCAGATTAATGTTGATGGAGTTTAAGTAAATGCAAGGTTAACCTGCACATGAAGATATAACAGGTGCATTAGTGTTGTTTTATTATTTGTTTTTTTGAGTTTTGTTCCGCATGAGTCACTACACCAACTAATCCATATTTGTAAGACAACGATGCACTGGTAATAATGTATTTATTGCTTCCATTAAGGTGAAAAATGGCATGATCCAGGGTGGAGCGGTGAACGACTTCGGCGCCGTGTTCGAAGTGGCCATCAAAGTTGGACAAAAGAACATTTAGACACTGCCTAATATGCCTGTTGCCACATTTGGAGAATTTTGAGCAAAACTGATTTCATGTATACTTAATGCCTTTTTTATGTTAATGCCTATTTTTATTATCTTATTTATCAAACTTAATTTAAATCTTGTTAAAACATAAGAACATATTTATTTAACACATAATGTACTGTACAATCACATGGTGCAATTGACTCAACATATAACTTATTATGCAGTCCCAAACTGGAGAAATGACTGTTCACCAAGCTCTTGTTTGTGTAAGAACTCAGTGTATATTTATTTATAACCAATAAACCACTTACATTTCAAACCGATTTTATTTTATTCCAGAATGAAGAAGCATTTCAGTGTAGAACCAGGAAAGACATTTGTTAATAGGTACAAATGAACATTTATTATGCTGGCCTACTTCAGTAGTCTTTGTGTGTTCTAGTCACTATAAATGAGACCTGGCATCAGTTGGTAAACACACTCAAAGTGAAACTAAACCACTGTTTGACACTCATGTTTGACATATGCCAGCATCAGTCTGTACTGGCTAAAATTTAGGAATGTATTGTATGTTATGGGGAAAAAAAATTGAAGATGACTTCCTAAATGTTTAGACTTTCGGTGATTCTTGTTGATTTTCTTCATTTGACCTGTAAGATATGAATCTCATATTGTGACAGCAGTGATGCTTCTGCTGATTGCCAGTCAAGTTGTGTTTTTTGTGGAGCTGCTAACTGATCACTAATTTCTTAATTCTGACAAACTGCAACATCATGATGATATCCGCAAAGAGAGTTTAACAAAATATCAGTCTAAACCAGAACACTAGTAAAGTGTAGGCCCTCAGAATATTTTAACACCATTTTAACAGACTGTTCAGAGCAGTGGCATTAATCTTGGCAGGGGTTGCAGGGGAACAACCACATCTGTATTATGACTGTTGTTCGATTACCAAATATAGTTTTTAAGATATCCTGCCATTGGTTCTTTTATAATATTGATTACAACTGAATGTGATGTTCTATGTTATTGTTTTGTAAATATCAGTTACTCTGATATGAAAGGACGGTTATCCTGGGTCTCAAGATTTGAGTCAAGCTGAGTTGGGACATAAGCAAGAACGCTGCTCTTCCAAACACAGGTTGAGTGTTCTGCACCTTCCCACCCTCAGGACCTCAGGAGCTGAACTTGAGAGATCTGAACTCCCAAGAAAGGGATACTTGGTGTACTCTGTATTGAGAAAAATATGAGATTCCTATCTGTAATTTGTGTGCTTGTATCTCACAATTACAATTTTGGATGAATACCACATTACTTACCAACAATTACTTGTTTACCGTGCCATTATTTTGCCTAAGTTGGCTTTCTAGAAGCTTTTTGTATTTGTGTGAGGTTCAAAATACATTATAAGTTAGTAAATTTAGTGTCATTAATGTCAATAATTACATTTGTAGTGTAGGTGGTCCTTACATTGTACGACTTTTTTTTGTTTTCTTTTCTCCCCACAATGCCATTTGATGCTCCAGTGACAGATACATGTCATTTATTTCTGAGATTGCTGTGCATTTGGGGTAAATGAAATGACAGTTGAATTCTTTGTATGAATTACAGAAATCTAAGTTCAATTATTTGAAGTCTGCAATATTAAATGACAAAATGCAAGCAGTTAGGTTGTCCATTGTGATCCCAATTGCTGTGCATATTCAATGAATTTTGATAGAATAATATGATTGACTGCATTGCCATAATTCACCAAATGTTATAATGTGTGTTTTACTTCAGCAACGTTGAAGTTACTAAGTTTTTATTTGCTTATCTAGCTTAGTTTTCTTTAAAATGTACTCAATTTTCAGTTGTGTTACACAGGCAAATATGCAAAGGTGTCTGCAGCAGTTTAAAAAGAAACAGAAAATTGAAACTGTTAAATTTTATCAAACCATTTCTCTTGAGTCTTCTGATTCATCTCCTGATATGGATGTTGTGACTGATTCAGGAATGGAAGGAGCCTCTGCAGAAATGACTCCATGCACACCAAAGCTACGATTATTCATGCTACAGGTCACTCCCATGAGATCATCCTGGAGGAGGCCTACAGCATCACATTCTGCTTTTCCAGCGAATTCTTGCCAAATGTTGTCGTAGCTGACTACAAGCCCAGTATTGAAATTCCTGTGACAGCAACAGCGACTACTTGAACTTGCACTGATATTTATTGGAGGTGCCATTCATCGTGCTAATTTCATGGCACAACCCTTTTATTCAAGATGACAGGACATGAAGTCTGTGGTCTTGGTGACCTCTGTTTGTTTGGTACAGCTGTTTACGTCAAGTCATGTTTTCTTGCTCGCCTGTCAACTGCAGCACCAGCCAATGATTTGCAGCTGTTGAAACTTCTCACCTCATCTTAATTTCTAAAATGATGTGTTGTGTGGGCAGCTGTGCTGTCTAAGTGAAGAGCTGGTAGCACTAGGCTTTTTTGATCAGAACGTTGATGCAGCTGAGATAAGAGTCATGGTTGAAGGACCCACCAAGGCGCATTACTGTGAATCAGTCCAAGATCACTGACAAAAGATAATGGGACTTTATCACACAGGAAATTTCTTCTGTATTCTGTCTATTTCAGATACTTTGCTCTCTCCAGATGCCGAGAAATGAGTGACAAATGAAACGTAATTGGAAGCTGAAGCCGCAAAGCTATTTCAAGGGGGGCAGTATATATTATAGCAGGAAATATGGGCCGACACGACCCGCGGGCTCGCGCTGGGTTCGGGTTTGGGCAGAGAATCTAAATTTTACTGTCACTTGAGAAAAAGCGGTCTAGCACATATACGTGAGTGGAAGACACTATCCCAAGGGGGCGGGCCGTGAAGTCAAGGGGGCGGGGCACGCAGTGATAGCAGCGCTGAGATCAGAGCTTGATCTGACCGAATTTTGATTGCTGCAGAACCGAGGCTCCGCACACCAGCGGAGAAGTTCTCACGGGCCGGCACCGTGAGAACAGTTTGAGAAACGCTGCATTAGAGCACTTAGGTTGGGCAGGTTTACTCACATTGCTCTGGCTTTACAGAACGAGATCTGCATTTATGCATTTATTTTATGAGGAAAAATAACATGAATACATAAATGTCAAACCTGAAGCCTGGCCCACTGTAAGGGGGAAAGCTCAGGCATGTTTAACAGTGGTGCTGAGCTATCTCAGAAAGTAGATTTGCTACCCATCGAAAATGAAACTATAGCATTTCAGATAATCAAACAGGTTTATATGAGACTGGTTTCACAATGAGTGTATGTTCAGTGCACTCCAAATACATGAAGTATATCCTTACTGTCCTGACCTTGCATGTGCATGAAAATATTTTATTATTTATGTAATGAGTGTCGTGAAGTTCAGATTTATTGGTGAATCACAGCAGATAACATTTTCCTTTAGCCAGAGTCATAACAAAAGTGGGTTTGTGTGGGTGGGGCATAGGGAAATCCATTCACTATGCCATATCATTTCTATGACTTCATCTTCTTTAGCCACATATCAGAGTTCATCAGCACATTGTTCACTGTTTAAATCACTGAAAAAGTGACTCAATAAATGTATCCTCTTTAGCCTAATTAGACAACACATAACAACATCCATTGATCCACCCATTATCTAAACCAGGATCGTTTGAGGTGCTAGAGTCTACATTATGCCATGAGTCATGTGGAAAATGGAGAAACTCCAAGGACAGGCCGCCAGTTCACTGCAGGGTAGTATAACTGTACATATTTTTAAAAATATTATGTCACTATCCATATAATTACATAATGTTTACATACATAACTTTCCCGCCCAAATTCACCACAATTACTCTCAAGTGTAAGGCAGAAGCATGCTCATGAAACATGTGGCGTAAAAATTAAGAACATGAATTTATATTCCAAATTTTCTGAAACCAGTGACTAAAGCGCTCCATGTAGAGCACCCCTTTTGGTTTCTGTGGCCCGTCAACAGCGTCACCGGAATAGAGGTGACACAGAGCTTGCCACCATCATCACAACTCTACAACTGTGGGTTTTTGGCAGACTCGTCTTTGGAAAATCGAAAGTCAAAAAAGCTGAAGATGAAAATGTCTGACTCTTCAATTCCAGCTGTAGTTTCAGAATCAGCTCAGAGGGAGATTAAATTTCCAGCTCAAGCACACCACCCGAATATGTTTCTCCATGATTCTGGAGAGATATGACACGGCAGGAATAACCCTTATTAGTCAAGCTGCTTTCTCCATTGCACATGCCAAATCCAAAGAATTCAAGTGAACACGGCAAATATACTGTGGCACATTGTGGCTAAACTGAGTGGAGACCCCGGAAGACTGAATTTAGAAAGTCAGAAAATGGAACTCGGCCTGTAAGGAGCTGTGCTCAAGATAAAGTTTGATACCGGCATCAGCTACATTTATATTTACATCATGACGTGACACAGTATCAGAGACATTTGAATCTGTGCTTTGTGGTCCACAAGAAAACATGTCCCTTGTACTAGTAAGTCTAGATCGAAATGATCAGCCTTAAGACGTTCTACCAGAGATTAAATAAGTACCCTACCTATCTAATCACACACAAGTCCTATCTAATCACACACAAATAATATTTTTGGGCAAAATGTGTGTAAAATAAATCAGTCTATGAGAACATGTAACTGTTATCCTAAGTGAACAGTGAAGGGCAGTGTCTCCATTTGCAGACAGTGAGGGTCTCAGCAGTTCTGACAGTCAGGGGATGTTTCGTGCCAAAACTGAGAAAAGCCTTGACGTACTTCTGCGACCTTTTAGAAAAGGTGGTTCATGTTAAGGTACGATTGATGCTCCAAGGTAATGAGGTGTAACCTATGGTCTGATAAGGTAAGATGGAGCTGGACCATCTTTGGCTTTGTAGGCAAAAGTTAGAATTTTAAATGCGAACAACCCCAGGAAGCCAGTGATGTGTTCATAGTGGAGTGGTGGGAAAGACATTTGGTGTATTGAAGACCAGATGTGCTGCTCAATGTTAGATAATCTGTAAATGCTCTAGATTCAGAGGTCCTAGAACAATGTTTTGACCTGAGTTTCTTCGGATGTGTAATTCTATTAATTTATCAAAAATACAAGTATAAACTTTAAAAAATAAATGTATTTAATTCTTTTATAGTTGGTATAAGAACAACTAACACACTGTACAAACAACATTTAATGCATTTCCACCAAAGCAATGTATACATTTACATTCCAGAAGCTCTGTCATAATTTTCTGGAAACACCATTATTTCCTTGCTATGTGCTTTTGAATTTGCTAGATACACCTTGCAACTTTGTTTGTGTTATGTATTTTGGGACTTTGCTAAGCAAAGTTTTGTAAAGTCTATGACTAAATAAGGCAAAACCTTTAAAACCTTTATTTCAAAATCTGGTTGGACTGAGTGTTGTAGCATGCCAGTTCATTTCTCTGTATTCTCCTCAGGGGAATTTGGGATCATTAGATGGTTGTAAAAACATCTTCATTATCAAAACTGCAACATGATATTTGCTGTAAAATTCTGTCTATTCTGATTGTGCAGATATAGCATAAGTAAAAGTCACCAAAGAGCTATGGGGGTGAATACTGTGGGGTGCATCATCATCTTGATCATCAGACAATAACAAAACATATGCCATTTATGTCAACATTACAAACATGTCATTGAATTTGCTTAGAGAATTGTTATTGACAGTGAAGAAGAAGGTCTTGGCAGCAGAGTTAAGGGTTTGATTTCTTCCATTTTCCTTCTGCTGCTCTCAAATCTGTTTGGATCTTGCAAATTATATCAGATGACCATGGTGAAAGATGTGAGCTGCATGTTGCCTTAGAGACAATGGACACAGTTTGTTAAATGAAAAGTTGAGAGAGGAGAGACTGTTAAAGGACAGGAGAAAAATAATCCAAGTGGAATCAAGGATCATGCAGTGCCAGAGGAATGGAGAAAGGGGGCAAAGATTGCCTTGAGCAATTGGTAATGATAGTGGTTGGAGTAAGTCTGGAGAGAGATTGCGAATGACAGATGATGATCGGTTAGGGGTAGCCAAAGTGTTGAGCGCAGGGGGGGCTCTGATGAAGGGAATGGACATTATCTGTGCTATGGGTGGCAGATGAGTTGTTGAGTTACACAGCAAGACATGACAGAAGCTTAAAGACACCACAGGAATGTAGCTTGTTATTTAGGATGTTTTCACCAGGAGGAAATTGTGGAGAGTTCTCATCAGTTCATCAAGGACGTGGAGTCTGATGGGAAGACAAAGCAGATCAATGGAATTCAAAAGACAAAATATTAAGATGTGAACAGGAGAGAAGTGTGAAGTGCCATATGTGTGAGAGAAGCAGTCCTGTGCTCCTTCTTCTTCCTGTCTTGTGAGGGGAAAATGACAAGGCATAAACAGAGACAAGAGTTCCTGGGGTTGTCAAATTTTGAAAAATCCATGTTTCAATAAGAGCCAAACAGTGAAATGAATGAAAAGATGCCATACCAGCGATGACATCTGACTTTCTTACAGAAGACTGACAGTACTGCAGTCCACCACAAATCAAAGGTAGAGAATAAATGGACAGACAAGGATACAAATGGTTATTGAGATTACTGCTCCTCTGATGTGGAGCACGCTTAGAATGGCAACAGTTAACAGTGTGTACAGTTAATGGCGAAATGCAATGAAGAAAAAAACTAACAAAACGAATTACCAAGATAAATGTTGGCTCCTAGCATAGAAAGAAGGCAAACACAAGACAACACAAGTGTTAACTCCTGTGCAAATGTTAATTCAGATCAGGTTCAAGATAGCAAGCATCATAACTGTTGCCAATGCTTAAGTACACTACACAGCACAACTGACCAGGGTTTGGTATCAAAAATGCACATTTCAGTTCTTGTCATTTTGAGTGGCCAAAGTGAGTAGATAGCACACTTCCAGCCCAGGCAAGGCCCCTGTTACATTGGGGGCCCACAGATACTGAGACTTCTGCTTCAACAAAAAAGATCCCCGAACCACAAAAACCACCAACACCTCACCCTGTGTCATCCCATTGACTTCAGGTGGAGAGTTAAGAACTTGGTAACGTAGAATGCAACCATAGAGATTTATAGGAAACTTACCCACAATTGTCACACCTTAGCCCATCTACTGTCGTCTGCATGCTGACACTCACAGAGACACTATAAATATCGACTTGAGTAGAGCCACATTCAGCACAGACGCAGCAAGGACAGCAGCGTGTTCAGTGTCAACGCGGACAGACAATACAAGCAAAACGTTTGCGACGGGAACATCGGAATAACACTCAGAATTTTGTGATTGGCTCAAACTCTTTAAAGAAGCAAATTATGAATCTGGTCTTGGGAATATGTCTGCTGACTTTTGGATGGATGGCGACCACTGAGTCTTCTGTTCCAACCAACACCAAAACTGCTATTGAGCAACTAAAAGAGCACTATGTAAGTAATGTAAGTTCCATTTCCAGTACATTTTTGGGTCACAGGAGAACCTAGGGATGTAGAGTGGGATTGACAGGTCAGAGTTTGAAGCATTTAGAAAACTTCTGATGAACAATACGATACATTCATGCTCTGTTGGACTTTCTGAAAGTAATTTACTATGTAAACTGAAAGTCATAGTGGCTGCTAAGACCTAGTACAGGAAGTAGAATGACCTTCCACCTATAATAGCAAAAGCTCCACATTGTGTTTGTGGGTAACACTGATGCGTGGTTGTATTCATCTATAGCTACCACCAGTGCTAAACTCCTCTTTAAAAACATGGTTAGCTCACACCACAGAGCTTGCAAACATATTTTGCAAGCTGCGAGTCGGAAGGTGAAATTAATTATTGTATGCATTTGAACATTACAGCAATACAGGCTTGGTAGCAATGGGTTCACTGATAAATATCCAAGGCCTTGAAAAGTTACAGAGCCTTGAATTATATATTTAAATGACAATCTTAAAATATTGGACCTTAGCTGATTTCTGTATATTTTCATCTTTTACAGAAAACACGTGAGACTAAATTTGGGAATCCTCTTTTTTATGGAAAGCTGAAGAACTTTGAGGTAAACAATCTTATGCATATAGCTATCATTTACAACATCACCCATGTCTGTAGCATCATCCTGTGTACTTATACATTTTAGCCCAGACATACAACTGACATTATTATGTCCATGAAATGTCACACACTCTGTTGCACTAAATATAACACAGCATATAATAAACAACTGTACAAACTTACATTGATTGTCTCACTCTTGTGCACAGACAGCAGAACAGAAGTTCCTGATGGGCCTAATTCTGGATGCATACAACAGAATCTTAACACATATGGAGCATGAGGAGAAGAATGAAGATGTACAGAAGGATCTGATAAAGCTCAAGGAATACCTGAACAATCTGAACGTACACTACTTCTCAGACAAACACAAGGATTTGGAGAAATTTGCCACTGAAGTGTTGGCTCTCAAGGTAATGGAGATTCTCATAAATAATGGGTTACTAAGTACTTAACGACTCTTCATTAATAATGATAAAAGTTACACACTTCATATTTATGGAAAACCATTCATGTGGCTGCAATTTCACCTGACTGACAATGAATCTTGCCAACTATGTCCTCTTAGGAAGCTGATCCAGGAGTGCAGCGCAAAGCTGTGTTCGAGGTGCAGGCCATCTGCAATGACGCAATGAAGCTGTTGAACCCTCCATCACCGCAGAGCCACAGGAGAAGACGACAGGCAAAACACTCAAAGAAGCAACAGTCAAAGTCCTAGAACAATGGTTTTCTCAGAATAATGTCTGTGAGATGCTTGCTAATATAATTTTATTTATTCCAAAATAGTTTTTTATGTTTCTTATACTCTCACATAATTTATTAATTTTCTTAAATTATTCAATTCAAAACGTAAATGATGTAAATTATTATATAGGTGGTGCAAGAACTATCTGACACACCATGTAAACTGCATTTAATGCATATCCCCAATTATTTAAAAAAGTTTTTAGTATCTTAGCCATTATTGACAATTATAGCTTGTAATCATTTTGCGGATGTGTTTAACATCTTTGTATAGTTCCCAAGTCATAAATGATCCCATTCTTGTTGACAAATGTCCTTTAAGTCAGCTAAGCTTCTAGGAACTCCTTGTTTAGTCAGGGGATCGACTAGGCCAATCCATCTTTTTCTGGAAACACTATGTTGTTTCCTTGGCCGTGTCCTTTGGATCTTCGTCCTGTTGGAAAGTACGTCAAACTGGCAATATCAGGGTCCTGGCATTTTGGGAACATTTTGTAAAATGTTTCAGCTTTAAAAATGAGTTAAATGTAGTTTTTGCAATTGGCCTGGATATTTTTTGCACCCCTGTATGTGTTATTTATTTTGAGAAGGTTGGATTACTTGGCTTAGTGTGTTTGCTAAGCTGTTTTGTAAAGTCTATGACTAAATAAAGCAAAAACGTATATTACAAATCCTGGGTGTTGTATGTGAAATGTCAACAAGTCAACGTATGTAAGTCTAAGTCAACCCTAATCTCATAATGTAATAAAAATAATCACAATCTAAAAAGAAGTCTTGGCAAATGTACACACACTCACACACTCACACACTCACACACACACACACACACACACACACACACACACACACACACACACACACA
>JBBMFX010070850.1:0-10557 GCA_037832545.1 Rhabdalestes septentrionalis
ACACAGCATAAAAAGAGGACTGCGAGCAAGCACCACACAAAGTTAGGTGCAGTTTTAATGCAGGCAAAATGTATATTGGACGGTATATCAATTTTTTTACCTCGTTTTTTTCCTCGCAGCTCTAGCTGCGTCTCGGTCGCTGTGCAACCAGTTGTAGTGGAAGGGTAGAGCCGAGCCGAGCCCATTGGACTGTACCTTTCCTTTTATATACGCAAGTTTTTACATTAATATCATAAACGAACTATTATTCGACTAATCGCTAAAATGTGGGAGTGTTAGTCGACTAGGAATATCTTTAGTCGGGGGCAGCCCTAATATTTACATTTATTATACTTAAAGCATCAAAGCATTCCACTGAATTGACCTATTTCCTCCATTTGTCCAACAAAACAAACTAATACTCAAACCGTGACTTTCAGACTTTATAAAGAACTCGAGCCCTCGTGCACATTTCAAATAAACGACCCTCGCAGAAGATCTCTTGCACCGAGATGGAATGTGCAGAAATATTTTCTTCAAGTTATTATTATTTTATACACGGCTCAATAATTTACAGCGTGCGGCCAGACGTCTGTATCCGAAGAAAAACAGCTGTTAACATTGATCGCGTGTCTTTATGGTGTCTTTCCTTTCACAGCAGTAACGCGCTTCACAAGAATGAAGAAAGTGAATAAAAGAGGATTATTTCTTATCTATTCGCCGAATTGAAGCACATAGGGGTTCCTAGGCTGGGCATGGTAAATAAATAATAGCTCGCAGCATAGAACAAAGAAGCACCTCCGCATGTTCACATCTGCATATAAAGCAGGAGGAGAGAGAGTGTTGATATTCCGCCTCTATTGAAACACTCAGGAGCAAGAGGCACTTTCAGACATACTAGTCCTAATGGAAACCCTTTTCTATATCACACAGGCTTAAACAAGGTACAGGGCTGTTTGCGTTCAACAGGGGGAAAGGAGAAGGGCATGAAGGGCTGTTGGCGTAATGAATTGAGTTGTATTTTTTGATACAAGTACAGATTTGGACGTAGTTGCATCTCCAATGTTTCTCAGATGAGCTTTCCAGATTCTTTCTTCTTCCCCGCTTTCTTCTCTGGTTTGGAGTTCAATTTGAAGTGTTTCTACACTCTTGCAGGCTCTTTTATTTAGCAGTAGTTGATATTGCATAATTCTTCTTACCTCTTTCTCTCTCTCAGGTTACGACAAAGCTGCTACAATCGCCAAGACTGCACACAAAGAAGGCTCAACATTAAAAGCCACTGCTATTAAACTGGGATACCTGACCGAGGAGCAGTTTGATCAGTGGGTTCGTCCCCAAGACATGCTCGGCCCTAAGTAAATTATGGCGGTTAGAAACTGTGCGACAGCCAATATGAGTCCTTTCTTTGTACAATAAAACACTTTTTTGTTGAACTATGTCATTTTCTTTTCAAGTTCAAGAGCTTTTATGCGCTATTCTTTTTTGAAGTGTTTGTTGAAGTTCGGTCTTTTGTGCGTAAATGGACCGTAAACACCTCTAGAGCATTTACGGTAATTATCCAAAGCACCAGGACAATTCAGACAGACCAAGAACTTCAAAATCTCTGATCGATGTGATGTTCAGTTTTCCTGGGATGTGACTGAAGCTGGTCCAGAAGTTAGGTGGTGAAACAAAACAAAGAAAAATCCATGTTGATGCTGTTAGCATGCCAGTTATTTCAGTAAACATAAATGACAACAACACAGAACATCCATATTTGAGGAGTGAATTGTTTCACACTGAGCTTTAGCCACGAAAATGAAGAGACATGGCATGGTTTGTGGTGATGTGAGGACCTATGAGCAACCTTGATAAGCCTATAGTTATTCATCATTACAATCATTAAAACCATGTAAGTAATGATGAACCCATATCCTGTCCTGCAAAGATCGAGCTCAATGTGAAATTTTGCCATAAAAAAATTCATGCCAATGATTTGTAACTGGTGCATATCATCAAAATCACATCAAAATATCTGTTTATTTAATTTTCTGCACTGTTCATTAATTCAGCTGCTTGAAATGTCAGTTTTGTAAATAGGTTGGGTTTTTATTTGTGTAAAAATTCAAAGCAAGTGGTGCAAATGTCCTTAACAGTAAAAGCGTCAACTATTTCACATGACCATGAAACTTTGTAAATGCTTGGACTTTCAAGCATGGTCAATTAGAACAAAGACAACCCTGGAGTATTTCCCAGGGTGTGTTTGACCACAGTTTTCTGCAAATGATGACTAAAGCTTTGTTTTCAAAATGTCTTGATCATTTATTAAAATGTTAAAAAGCGTTACCAGAACATTTTATCATGCTGTCATTCTGTCTATTTGGACATCTACAAGTTTAGAAATTTGGGGGCAAAACCTGGAGGTATGACTGGAATTACTTTAAAACACAACCTGTACATCTGAGTGGTGGAATTACTTTAAAGACTAAAAATGTATGACCTTGTTTTTCCACTCTGCTTTTATGTATAAAAGCCTGCTGTTTTTCTAAAAGCTAAGTGTATTATAACCCTCAGGTACAGCTCCCTGCTTGAAGATTTGCCGTGTGTTCTCAGGGGGAAATCAGTGCATTATCCTAATCTTGTAAAGCTTTGCCATTTTAGCTTCCCTTCCACTCTCCTCTGCCCTTCCGCTCGTAATCCAGGCCAGCGTGAGTCCTGAATTTGTGTGGTGTGCCCCAGGGTTCAGCCGTAGGCCCTATCCTATTGATTTACATTGAAACAGAGTGGACCTGGATGGCACTAGGGAGTCAGAGTGCCATATGGTCCTGCCAAGTGAATTGCTCTTTCCCAGAATGGCACTGGTGAAGCCTGACAGAGAGGATCTGTGGTTACCTGGAGACAAAGGGGGTGATAAGGAAGGGGAGGGGAAAGTGTGACATGTGGGAACCCGACGGGTGATGAGGCTTCAGCTGCGCTGGCTCAGTTTCAGCTCCTGGTACTTCGGTATGAACACAACCATAAGCTCTTATTGGATTTACTGCTTTTGCAAAGCTTGTATTTATTTATTTAATGCATAAAAACCAACAAAGAAAATGGACATTACATAATTTGTGAGTTTGGAATAGCGTTAGAAAGCAAGGCTTGGATAATTTAGTGAGCCATAAAAGATGTTGGGGTACACAAGAGGAAGTTGCCTTTAGCCAGCTCTGAACTAGCCCCAGGGTGGACTTGTGGTCAGCCATATGACCAGCTAGAAACCAGGAATATTTCCCTGCCATGTCTTGCCATAAAGATGTTACGTCCAAAAAAAACCATTAAAATTCCTATTGGTATTGTGGTTTAAGCCATTATTAGATTATCACTTCAGGATATGTTTAGAAGCAAATCTTATAAAGAGGTAAGACACTGTTTGCCTCTTTATGTTTAATAGAACATCAATGGTTACTTTGATTACACAATCTTTTATGCAGACTCTTTATTTCTGTGTTTCAAATGGGACTGGCCTTGAAAGAAACCATGATTTATTTGCACAGCTTTTAGATATCAATATGATATTTCAGACGGCTGTTTATGCAAGCCACCCGTCGTGTGTTCTCCAGAGAGGCTTTCCTTTGTTTGGTGGCTCTGGGCCCAGACTAGAGTGGCTCCAAGGCTGAATCAGCAAGGTCGGCATTTTAATGGGGAAATGCCATAGGCTTTTGTCTTCAAGGAAATCAGAAACATATTTAACAGGTTCCTCTAAAAACGATGTCCAAACCAATCTGAGTGACCCCTTCTAAAATGAGTCAAGACCCAAATGTTCAACTTATACAAATAAAATGCTGTTACGGTGTAGAGCTGTGAAAAAAAATCAATAAATCTCTACGTTTTCTAATCACAATAGTAGAACCATTCAAATAACTGACATGTTTATAGATACATGTGCTTTTATAAGAAACCATGTTTGTTTAACAAGCTAGCAAAGTAATAAGCCATTTGAGGCCAAGCAATACAGTGATTTAAGCCCAAAATACAAATTTCTGTTGATAAAATCACTGTGATGTACAGCCTCAAGTGGCTTGCTGGTGTTATTCATTAAATCATTTATCATCATGGCATTTTTGTGAATTATTTATAATTGAAAATGGCAAAAAAATGTTTTGCTGAAAAGTATAGTTTAGAACTTATTAACTATGCCAGGAAACCATGGACAAAATGTTAAATGCCCACCATTGTATACTGTAGTAATTTTATCTATTCATCTATTCAAATACATCACTATACCAGTGTTCAATGCAAAAGAAATGCTTTATAATTAGTTTAGGCTCACCAGATAATAAAGCAATAATGCACATTATGATGAATCTCAAACGGATCTCTACTACGTAAATAAATCAACTACATAAATGGCTCCTGACCAAAACATGTTTAAAAAGAGCATCAGGGTTTCATGCACTTATTCATTCTGGGCATTTATTCTGAGTTGCATGTAGAAGCCAACATTGACAAAATTAAATATAAATATGGTGTTTCACTTGTTTTCTACAGATTATCTAGGCTTGAGTTGGGGCAGCAGCAGGCTGAGGAGGCAGCTCAGATCATTCTCCAGCTACATTCACCATCTCCTCCTGGGCGGTTCCAAGGTGTTTGTGTTGTGGATTCTGCACCAAAACTTTACACGTTAAGTCTATCATTAGTGAGGCTGGGTTGGACTAGTTTGACCTACAGAGGCCTGATCAGATTGGGAATTGGGATCAACTCCCATGTTCCTTAAACCAGCGGTCCCCAACCCCCGGGCCGCGGACTGTACCGGGCCATGAGTCACGTGGTACCGGTCCGCGGGCTGCACGGAAAATTTACAGTATTTCCTTTTTATTTACTATCAGAGACTAAACTATGTTTTATTTTGAAAAAATGACCGGATTTCTTATATTAAACCGGGTCGTGACGAAATAAAATTTGGGGACCACTGATCTATGTATCAACAAACCCCATAGGCCCCTCCCCAAACCCCCTGGTCCACGGTAAAATTGTCAAGCGTTGAACGATCCGCGGTGATAAAAAGGTTGGGGACCGCTGCCTTAAACAACGCCTGAACTGTGTTTGTAGTGTGTGTGTGTGTGTGTGTGTGTGTGTGTGTGTGTGTGTGTGATAGGGGGGGGGTCATCATTCTGTTGAAAAAAGCCACAGCAATTATGGAACACTGCCACCATGTACGATGAACTAAGTGCTCCATCCACATACATGCCAAGACTTGAGTGATCCCAGCAGAACCTTGCCCAAAGCGTCACAACACCTCTGGAGGTGTACCTTGCTCCCATAGTGCATCTTGGTGTCATACGTAACACACACACCTGACAGTCCTCATGATATGAAAGAAAGTGTAATTAATCTGACCAGCCACTCTTTATGAGGCGCTGTGTTTACTGACACCCTTCTGTCCTAATCTGCGTGTACATTTCCAGCATTTCTTTGCTACTGTAGATCTTCTGTTGGAGACCAGATATTAATCACTGAGCTTTGGGTGTCCCTGACCCTATCACCAGTTTAACAGTTGTCCATCCTTGGACCAGTTTCACATGGATCGCTGCCATTCAATCAGAGGGAGACGTGTGCCCTTCACATTTTATAATTATAAGTTCACCAAGCACGGTTGAATCTGACCAGCACATCAAAGTGGAGTGGAATCCTTCCAGAAAAAATCAAAATTCAATATTCTAGATTAAGCAGGTGTTTCCAAACACCCACACACCCCACCAAAACCCTGCTACCACCAACCCCCACCCATATGCCCAAACCCCACCCACAAGCGTATAGCAATGCATCCCCCTCACATTAAAAATGCTTCTATTACCCCTGCAATTTTGACAGGAATTGACCACTGCATACTCGAAACACCTCACAAGACCTGCCCTCGTTGGAGACACTCTGGATCTGTCAACTAGCCGTCCATGAGCATCATCGCCATTCAACCAGAGGGGGATGTGTCCCCTTCACATTTCATAATTATACATTTGTACCACCCCCCCACATTTAACATAAATAATGAGTTCCCCCAGCACTGTTGAATCTTGAATCTTTGGTGAAAGAATCTTTTTATGAAAGATTCAGAATTCAACAGGGGTTTCCAAACACCCCCACCCCCTAAAAGGACGAGATTTGCATGCATGCAGCAACTCCGCCGCCACCCAAACCCCGCCCCCACACAGAAACCCCGCCCCCACGTGTCCCCCTCACATAAAAAATGCTTCCGTGGTCCCTGTAGCCGTCACAATCAGTTGGTCATTTTCAAGGTCGCTCCGATCCTTAGACTCATTTTTCCAGCTTCCAACATCAACTTCAAGGACTGACTTCACCTGCGGCCTAACATCTCCCACCCTTTGACAGGTGCCATAGTCTCAATTCGTTAAGGGTTTCATGATTACTCGAATCGATCCAGTGCAAGAGATCAAGCAAAAACACTGAAATGTGATGGTCAGAAATGCACAGAACCACTTTATGAACAACACTAGTTATCTTGTCAAGGTGTTTTTGTACAAGAATACCTGAAAATGGATTTGTCTGGTGACTTCTTCTTCTTCTTCACCTGCACTACACAGTTTCCTCTAAATATAATCAATCTGTCAAGATATTTTAGAGTCTGAAATGTCTTTTTATTTTGTTCTGCACCAGCGCCACCAGTCCATAACCTCATAATTTCAGAGTAAATTATGGATCATCAGTGCAATCATTTCTAGACCACGACCCAACCCAAATAGCAGAGGACACACAGTCTGTTTACACTCATTCTGAAGACCTGACATGCGACATCAGGGGCCTTTTTCTTCAGAACTGGTTCTAGTTGTAAGTGACGCACAGGCTCTGGTCTTGTAGTCCCTCTTAATGCGTCTTGCAGAGTGGCGGAGTTGGACATCTGCTCGGGGCTCCGCTGGCCTGGCTCGGCTCCATGTTGTCCTTGAGAGGAGTTATGCATCATGGAGTGCGGTCTCAGTGCCAGCTGCAGAGGGCCAATTATGTCAGAGTGGCCCAAAACAAGTAAATCAGTCTGAAAATGTGTCTCAGCTAAAGGAAGAGAGGGCATGTTTTTCCTCAGTAGTCAACAGTGTTTGGATTACGGTCTTGGGGAATAAACTGATTACCTGGAAAATGGTACAAAGCTCCAAATATCCATATCTGTTTTAAAGACAACAATCAGAAACAGAAAACTATATCGACCCCAGAAGAAACTGCTTGTGCAACAACACAAAGAAAAGAAGTCAAAATAGAAAATACATCATATCAGTCGCTAAAAATTCTCCCATAAAATGTTACAAATACCAATCGGCACAGAGCAAGAGGTGCAGTGCCTAAATAATTTCTGACAGAAACGTAAAAGGTCTGATTCACACATAAACGTTACAATATCCTGAGGGAGTTATACCACAATAAAAACAAAGCGAACAGCTTTACAATGCTTGTGTATGCCACATTAACAAGGTGTACAGAGGTTGCAAACATAATTTTATGTGCATAATCCAACTAAACAATTGTATATAAAACAATATGTCTGATGAGAGCACATGACAAATACAATAGTTAAATAAATAAATGGCTACTTAAGTCGTTTTCTAGTTAAATAATGGTTTGGTGTTCTCTGTACTGAGTTTGTTATTGCACATAATAGTGACATAGTTAGTGATATGGCACATGATAATATTGCATAATCTGGCAGCCAAGGGGACATCAACTATTGCACATATACAAAAATTAGTAATACAAATGATCATATTGATTGAACTAATCCATGGAGATCCACCTCAAACTTTAAATGATCTTCAAATATTTCTGTAAGTCTTGGTTGAGTCTTAATTCAGCTCTTGCATCTGTTCACCAATCAAATCCTGAGTTCAGGAGACTAAATAAAAACAAAGAGTTCAGACAAAGAGTTCTCCACATTCCACGTTCTGTGGAATAATGCCTAGCTTTTCTGGCTTTATCTGAGACAAAAGGGTCTGGAATGGAACACAGTTTGGACTTTAATTTCTAATTTCCTGCTTAAATAAGGAGCAGCACAGGCTATAAATTTTCCCCCGTGAATCACAGCTCCCCTGTGAGACGCGCGACATGCAATTAGCTCGTCTTTGAAGAGAAGGCCAGGGCTTTCATCAAGGGAGATACGCACACGTTTCCAGCTCAGCTACCAATTTCCGTTTCTTTTGACTTAATTCTCGCCCCACCCGCACCAACCCCCACCCCCAAAAACGACCTCTACCTGGTGCATCTCTTGCTCATCAAAGCTAAAAAGATGGCAGTGCTCCGAGCCAGTCGTCATCTCATAATCATCCAGTGCCATCTATGTTTCTTTTTCAATTGCTTTTCATATTTTTAAACCAAACCGTTGTAAAGCATCAGTACACCTACATGGTCCAGAAGTTTGATGACTCCTTATCTATTATTTCTCCTAAAATAATCAAGGGTATTAACCCTCTTTGCCTCTACTATTCTTGGAATGCTTTTCTAGACATTGGGACATTGCTGTGTGGAACTGATGGCATTCAACCCTGAAGGCACTATTCGAGCAAGGTCCACCGCCGGAGGCAGTGTGATGCTCTGGTCAATGTTCTGCTGGGAAAATTCATGGATGTTATTTTGCCATGAACCACCTTCCAAACCATTGTTCCAGATCAATTTCACACTTCATGGAGACACTGTTCACTAGAGACACACTGGCCCCCCCACCCCCCACCCCCCCCACCCCCCCGACACACACACACACACAAACACATACACTGCAATCACGGTTCAGGAACAATTCATTCAAGGTGTTGATTCAGTCTTCATATTCCCCAGATCTCAATCGGATCAAGCACCTGCAGGATGAACTGGACAAACAAGTGTGATCCATGGAGACCCCCCCACCCCCAATCTATATTATTTATTTTCTCAGATAAAGGTTTATTTTGGTGTGCAATCAGAAATCTCCTTGGTCCAGAAATGTGAAGAAACCTTATTCATTGTTAATCTGAGGGGTTTGTCTCTACTTTTTGCCTCTATTTTTCTGGGAAGGCTTTACTGCATATCGGAACATGGCTGAGAGGAACTGATTGCATTCAGTCAGGAGAGCACTGGAGAGGTCAGGGACTGACGTTGGATAGGTAGTTCTGGATCTCTAGCACCACTCCTACTCATCCGAAGCACTGGATGGAGATCCCCCACTCCACAGATCTCCACAACCAAATGCTGGAGGGCTTTACTCTCCTCTGACCTCCAGAGCGTCACTTTGCTGATGCTTTGGCATGGAGATCATACAAGCAATGGGAGTGGATGGAGCTTCATCACTCACCCCAATGCTGATCATGGTGCTCTCCAGAGCATCGCATTCTATTGCCAGTGCTTTTCTAGGATCATACAGGCAATGAGAACACCTTAAAAGGTCCTGACATCCTACTTTAAAGTGTTTCTACTCTTTGCATGACCTACAGAGCATTCTCAATGTTTTACATGGAGATAATTCAAGTAATGGGAACACAATTCAAAGCTTTTGAGATTCCTAACATTCGAAGGTGGTCCTGTTGCTTGAATTACCTCCAGAGTATCCCATTATATAGCCAGTCCAGATTTCCTACTTTAAGCTGTTCCTATTGCTTGCATGACCTCCAGAGCTTTCAAATTCATTACCAGTGATTTTCAACAGAGATCAACCATGCATAGTGTTCAGACCTCCTACTTTAAAATACCTACATCACTTGCATGACCTTCAGAGTACCCCATTCTATTGTCATTGCTTTTCTATGGAGATCATATAAGCAATGGGACCACAAACATCTCCAGTGTTTTGTCAATGGAGATCATTCAAGCATAATTTCTCCAGACCTCCTACTTTAAGGTGTTCCTATTGCTTGGCATTTGATTTTATTACCAGTGATTTTCAACGAAAATCATCCAAGACCTACTTTAAAATGCCTTGCATGACCTCCAGAGCATCCCCTTCTATTGCCAATGGTTTTCTATGGCGTATGGATGCCTGAAGCTCCTAAATATGATGAATATGTCATCAGGTCTGTGCTGGAGGTGCAGCCCAGTGCGTGTGGGTTGTGTTTTCTCGTGGTTAGCTGGGTTGCTCCTCTCTGCTCTCTCTTGTGAGGATTATGTTCCTGGGCCAGTGCTGGCGAGGCGCGTGATTGGACGCAGGTTGAGGCGCGTGCACGTCTTGTAGTTGTGCCTGCCTCTCCTCTGCTCGGCTGGAGGATAGTAGAGTCGGTTCGAGGGAGAGAGAGAGAGAGAGAGAGAGAGGGAGCGAGATCCGTCTCCAATGATTTCTGATCCCAGCGGCAGCTGACGAAGCGCATCATAACCGAAGGAGGGACCGCAGGACAGGCCTGTGTTGATCAGGTAATTCTCTCGTCGCTCCGTTTCTCGCGAAGCCTCGAAGGCGGTGTGTGTGTGGGGGGGTGCGGGTGAGGTGTTGCGGGGTCCGTGATCACTGCTGCTCTGCGGTCTGGGGCAAGAAAACAGGGGGGTGCTGGGGTGCCCCCCCCCCTCCTCCACGCCCGTTCGCGTGTTTTACAGGAGCCCGGTGGCGCGCGCCGCGGAGGCGGCTCAACGGGAGGTGGGTCCGTGTGCGGCCGTGAGAGAGTCATC
>JBBMFX010070869.1:0-10556 GCA_037832545.1 Rhabdalestes septentrionalis
ATTTTGAAAGATTTGTAACAAGATTTTGTAAAGAGTAAAGAAAAGTTATGTGAAATGAAAAGAAAAACTATACAAAAAAGCAATATGAAGTGAATGTGTGAACGTGAAAAGAATGTGGGATGAAAATGAAATGTAAATATAAAGACAAGAAATGTTAAATGAACAGAAAATATGCAAATAAGCATTAAAATCAATGCTCTTCATATATACACTTTTGTGTTTTCATTTCGGCTATGAATGTTCACTGCATGTCAATGTCAACAAAGGTAGGCCAATATTGGCTTTATGCACAGCTGCACTACTTCCTGAATTTCAGCTCCTCTGTTTCCTGTCTGCCATTATTGGACAAACGGTGCAAAAACATGCAGCGCGGGTCTACATTTGAAAGTTTCGGGAGTAAAGTAAAGTGATGTGTTCGCGGGAGCGGGACAAAGACATTGTTCTCTAGACTCCCGCAAACTATACATTTCCTTGAATACATTTTACAGTTGGTTTGTATGTAGGGAACAGCATATGTAGTAGGCGACCAAACTTACGGATGTTTGCGTTGCGCTGGAATCTCTGAGATGCCAGGCGGCAGAGTGGAAGTGCAATGAGCGCAATGATCACTGACTGGGGTCGGAATAAACACAGAGCCGCACCACTAATCTCAGTGTTTCCCTTTCTTTCTCTCATTTTGACTGTGAAGTGTTTCTATAGAGCTGCTTAGATATTTTAATTCAGGTCAGTAGCTTAGTTAGAAACGTTGTGGGAGTCGGAGTCATGCCCACATGATATATTTCATAAATCCCTGTTTGGTTACAAATACATTTGGTAACATATTTAGTATTTACAAGCCAAGATATTATAACATTTAAAATGTGTCTGGTATTTTTGGCCCAACATTTACCAGCCTTGCTTATGGGATTTAGCGGGCGGGAGCGGGACAAACCAAAACAAATATGGCCGGGAGCGGGTGGAAATATTATACATATTTGTGGGTGCGGGACAGAACTTGTGGGAGCGTGCGGGAGCATGCAGGAGCGTGCGGGCGCGAGCGGGAGTGTGATGAAAAATCTGTCCCGTGCAGACCTCTAGTGGGAGATGCTAAGATTTACCATTGCTGTTTGCCCTACATTTTTGTATGCATTGCTTAATCTTTGAATGATATCTCTTCTTGGGTTTGATTGTTTTAACAAAAGGTTGACATATTTTACTGTTGCAGGTTTTTAAATGCTACACTTATTTGACCTTTCTTGGATAAAGTCATGGGATCAAATACCTAATTTTTGCACTGCATATATTAACGTTGGTTTGCTCACTTCACTATTGGTGTGATCACCTTTTAGAGTGTATGCACATATCTGTGTTGCGTGTATGTGTGTTTGTCTGGATAGGCTTTTGACAAACGAGCATGTGTGGAGTATTGGTGGTTTTCCTTCCTTCAACCAGGACAGGTCATTCTCCTTTGACAGCTGTTTCAATCCCCCTTCATTATTTTGGCATCAAATGTATGCTTTCTGGAGGCCTCCTTTGCTATTGCTCATGCTATTGATATCTGTGTCTTTTTACAGACTTGTCACTACCCACACAGCTGATTAAACAGACACCACACATAAATTATTTACAAAACTTAGTAAACAAGTATTTAAATGGTCTCTTTCCTGAAATCTGCAGGTGTGAAGCCCTCTAATTTCAATATTACAGATACTAGGGCTGAGACCTTCCTTAATACAAATATCTACCCAAAGGTCACATTACCAGTATAGATATTTTCTCAATATTTTCAATGATGCTGATCTCCGTAATTTGGTGCAGAAAAAAAATCATGTCATTCCCTAATAAGAAGAGATTCAACAATTAATTTATCATGACTTTTAAGAAAATTAATGAATAAAAATGTGTCCTGAGTATCCTGTGCACATATCATGAGGGAGGATAATTACAAATTTATGCTAAAAAATGTGTGTTGATGTTTCACTGATTCAGTCCAGCATCAAATAGAGCTCTGTTAAAATGCATTAAGGCTGCATACATACAGAAAGCACCATTTGTCCAGCAGCTTCTCCAGACTGCAATACTGACCAGTTAGGAACTGGTACCAGTTTTGTACTGGTTCTCTGAGTCTCTAGAATTTGGATTGAAATGAAAAATATAACAAGCTGTTTCAAAAAAGTAGAGAAAATGTATTTTATCCACCATCTTTCTGATATCTGTTAAAATAAATCATTTATATTCACTTATAATTCAACATTATATAGTTGACATGTATACACAGTTGTTTCACATATATGTTTATAAATGCTCTTTTTTTCACACACAACCAAATACACACACAGACACACACAGACACAGACACACACACACACACACACACACACACACACACACACTTGTATATAGGTATACAAGCTCTACCACTGCCTAAGGTTGAAGTTCATTTTAACAACCTAACCACCAATGTAATTAGGGATTGACCATGAATATAAATATAATCAGCTGTCTAAACAGTAGTTTGTCAGATGGAGAACCGCTGCAGCTCTATACCAGGCATTTTTGCTGATATAATCAGTGTGAAAATGCAAAGTACAAGCTCAAATATTATATTAATATATCAGTTATTAGCTTGACTGGAACGTATTTTCCATATGTACTGTACATACATAATGCATAGCAATAAATCATTACCCTGCAATGCTCTTAGCTTGATTTAAAAAAAGTACTGGAATTGGCATTGGCAGAATTTAGTATTAGCATAAGGGGTGATTAATTTTTTTTTTTTTTACATGTATTTTTTGGACATCCACGACTTATCTGTGAATCCCACCAAAAGGTAGATCACTGGGTTGATGAAACAGTGAGTGGTGGCCAGAACAGTGGCTGCTGGTAGTCCATATTTAGCAGAGGAAGGGCTTTTACCGGCGGCCTGAATCAGCCCCAGAAAAAGCAAGGGCGTCCAGGAAACAAAGTAGGCCACTTTTATTGCACAGGTTACCTGCTTATAAGTTTTATTCTGAATGTGATCCCTCCGGCCAGCCACACAAATGCTGATGGTCATCACAACCATAGGAACCAAAATGCCCAGCAGGAACCTGCTGAGAACCACAGCGATTAATCGCTGCTTGCCAGCGGGTGTTGTTGTCTCTTTATCTAAATCATAATCGTCGATGCACTGCTGCCCCAGTTCTGTGTTTCGAAGCTCCCGGGAAAGCAAAGAAGGGCTACTGAGGACCGCGCCATACGTCCAGGAAATCAGCACCAGCACAATTATTGTGGACCTGCCATTGTTGCAGAATTTGTTACAAAACAGATCCCAGCATCCATTGTCCCCCATGCTGTCACTGACGCTCCACAGAGTGAGCAGGGAGGCCGTGGAGAACATGCTGGCATAGAAGATGTAGGATGAGATCTTGCACAGAGCTGCTCCATAATGCCAGTTGAAGAAGTGCCAGGCGTAGAGAAAATGCAGCACCAGGAAAACTGAGAAGACCAAGTGGGTGAAGGCCAGTGCCAGGACCCACACACTGGTACTGTGCTCCTGAATCTTACGGCAGCTTAAGATGACTGCATAAATATTGAGGGTCAGAGAGAGGGCACCACATATGGCATACATGACTATGTACAGCATCCTGATTCTGTTGAGGTACATTTCTTTTTCTTCTTCTTCTTTTTGAATCATCAGAATAGTATCGTTATAGTCATCTTCATAGTAATCCGGTGTCATGTTGGAGGCCATCTCTACAGATAAATAGAAATTCACCAACAGAATGGAAAGATCAATGAGAGACAAATTTACATCTTTTAACCTTAACATGACCGTTATAGTCTGTTACAAGAGAACAAAAAACGATTTTTTTTACTGATGACCATTTGATTTTAGAACTTTTTGTGAGTTTTAGAGGCAAATATTTGGTTCAGTTCACCATAACTGTAATTTGGTCAATTTAGAACTGGTCTTGCTGAATGGCTGAAAATGAAGTCTGGATCAGAACCAACTGTCCTTGGCTCAGTGACAAACCTTGGACAAGTGAGTCACTTGAATGCTATATAACTTTGTTGCTTTGCTGTACATGGTTAACTAGCTTTTTACACTTTGAATGTAGCGGTAACATTAGCTGTGCAACAAACAGCTAACTGCCCAGTTAGCAGGCTAGTAAAGCTAGAGAGCACCAGGTATGTGTGAATGGGGTGTGGATACACACATTAACTTGGGTGTTGTACTTCTTTGTTATCTCGCCCACCTCTCTCCTCATTATCAATTAAAGGTACAGACACTGATAGGGCAAATCTTAGAGAAATCCCATGGTGGGACTGTTGCAAAATGGCTGTAATTCTGCACCACGGCTGAATTTGGGAAAGAGACAGATACAGTATTAGGGGACCACTAATACCTACACATACAAGCATAACAAATCAGCATGTCATGGGACCTTTAAAGGTTTGTTTCACGACTACAGTGAACAATCCTGACTTGTGTATATGGCAAATGAGAAATATAACCTACTTGACTTGACTTCTGAACATTTCAGCATAACACCACTCTCTTAAGTACATAAAGTATGGGCACAATTCAATAAATGGGACCTTATGACATGTCTTCATTTGGAAATCTCTTTCAAGTCTCAGCAGGTGGTGGTATTTAAGCATAATATTTAAAGTAAAAGTGAAAGTTAATGGTGAGATCTGCTAACCACAATGTGGACTTCCTTCCACAGTGTGCAGTTATCATGCAGCACATTTATATATGTCCACATTTACTCTTTAAACAGAAAATCTTTTAACCTACTGAGCTGTATAACAACAAATACATTCCTGGTGATCCTTCTTTTAATCACTGACCAAACTGGTCATTGCCAAAATAAATTGATATATTATAATGATTATATGCTGCAATACGATGATGGATCCTTTTAACTTAAAAAGCAACATGAGAAACCCATTCTTGTTCTTAAAATTACCTTAAGAAATCTTCAAAATGACAAATTTTGATTACAAACATATGTCCATTTAAGTAGGCATACCTTTGAAAATGCTTTCCAGTAAAATAGAAATCCATTGCAATTACAATAACACAGTTCATCTATTTGAAAAATTCGCTCCTGTGGAATTAGAATAAAAGTTTCTTAGTTTTTTGGGCATCTTTAGGTCATGCATGCACTACTAAGAATATTCTTACCTTGGATATGTGAGGCAAAAATATCCTGTGGTATGTCTATCCAGGAACTGAGAACAATAAAAACTGCTTGTATTGCTTTCAGTCTAATGGAAAAATACAGCACTGAGGGAGGTTGTGAGAACCGTAAGACCCACCCCATGTCAACTAGCCGCCTCCTCAAAAAGGAAATGCACAGCTTTTTTGGAGCAGTGCACAGAAACTCATCTGAACATGCTATTACATGCACACTGTCCTCTCCCTTGTAGACATCCTGTTCAATGCAACGAATATACATAATGAATGACACTTTGAACTTTCCTTTAGTGGCTGCGTTCACTGTAAAAATTAAATACCCATCCACTAAATTTACTAATTTAACAAGATTTGTAAACAACACACACGTGTAAAACTCCCCTTTGTCATTCCTGCTCCACAATTATCTCATGGTAGTTGTTGTGAGTTTTTTTTATTTAGAAATTCACTGTGGAAAATTCCACGTTTTAAGAGGGAGATATTGAAATTAGCTTTATTTTCCATGTAGCAGCATGTAACTGAAGGATCAGGGCATGATTTTGCCATTTTAATGGACTGCTCCTAGATTATTGCTGATGGTTGTTAGTTAAACTAGGTGAACCCTTTGATGTAAAGGGACCATTCTGTCACATGTCTAAACAACATCTCTGCATTTAACCCATTCACCATGTGAAGCAGGCAGCCAGGGACACAGTGCCTGGGGAGCAGTGTATGGGGATGGTACCTTGCTGAAGTGTACCTCAGAGGCACTACTTGCATTCTTGGGATTCAAACCCACAACTTTTAAAATGCTGGCATTGTGGGTCGATGTGAGGTTCTCCACAATGTGAACTACAAGACTACCTAAATGGTTGAGCTGATTCCTTTGTGATTGGCTGTAAATAATTACACATTTATTATAAACCGTGAAATAACTAGATTCAGCTATACTGGATGAGATTTACTAAACAAAATAGTTTCACTCATGATAAAACCGAATTTTGACCACTAAGCTAGCAACAGGATAAATAAAAGACAGCCCCTTGTTTTGACTTAATGATTCAACATTTGCTGGGTAGCTCTTATTAACTAGTTTTTTGGCAGTGCATCTCTACATACATTAGACAAAGCCTATTCCAACATCATGAATGGATTTATACCTTTACTAGTCAGATCACCTGTATGTATTCTTGCAAGTCTGGATGTACAATAGCCAAATGCCCTGAATGAGGAAGAAAGTGAAAACTCTCTGCAAAGATCTGGGCACAGCCTTCAGATCAGGCTGCAAAACCATTGACAGTGAGGCTAGAGGCAATCTGAAGAGAGTATTAAGGAAGATAAAGTGCCAAGCAAGAGGACTTCACCAACACAAGCCCACAACATGTATGGCAGGACCCTGAGGATATGGTTGGCTGTCATTTAAGTCTATCATCCCACCATGCCTGAAGTCTGCAGCCTCATTTATTACCATTCAGTTTAAGAGGCTGGTCCAACAGCACATCAAATCCAGCCTTACAGCCACCTTTGACCAAAGCCAGTTTGACCCATAGCAAACAGGTTTATAGAATATTCCAGGAAAAGCGTGTGATGTCATTCTACCACTGCTTCATCAAAATGGTGCTGGTGTACTGCATTTTCACATGCATTTCTACCCCAGCAAATCCTTTTGACATTAACACTGCTCTTTAAAAAACAACTGGTTGCTCACTACACATTTTTATGATCCTTTCAGCTCTCATTGCCTCAGCAGAGCAGCAGACATATTAATGGATCCCTCCTGCCCTGGACATCATCTGTTTGAGCTGCTAACTTCTGCATGCTTCAGGCCTGTGGATCTATTTGCACTACCCATGGTTCCACTTTCTTAGATGCTGCTCAAAACTTTTCTTTTTTCCAAAGAGCTTCCATGCACATCAGTCACCAATCTGTGTTCCTCTTAAGAGTGAAGCTCCAACCAAACTGTTTAACCTGAAGTAAAATTTATTTTTGTCAAATCTAGACACATACACCACTCACCACCACGCACCCAGTGACCAGGGGTAAGCATTCGTGACTTTACCTATCAGTGCCAAGCTCTCTGCATGAGGTGAAAGCCACTGATGGAAGAGAGAGAAATTGTCCAAGGGGCTGTCCGCAACTGTAACCCCCGCATTGCCCATGTGTTGAGGAGTACGGTCACTACAGTCAGTGAATTTGTGCGGCTGGAGACGGTAGTGGAGAGAGACTTTACTGCTGCTAAGGAATGCCAACGAATGCAAGGCTCTAATTCTCCATTAAATCCAACTAAAGAAAGCAAAAAGGGCTCACCGTCTCCCCTTGGGATTCCACAAGCCGGTCTTTGTTAGCTGTGCCAGTGACAATTAATGTAATGTCTTGCACTGCTGTCCTCGACATAGGTAGCTCTTTCTTACTCATCTCAGTGATGCATTAGTAAGGAGTGAAACAACCAAATGAGCAATGGCAATCTGCTAGAGAGCAATCTTTTACACTGGCCAATGGGATAGTGCAGTCAGCAGTTGGTAAAGTACAAACTCCATGTACTTTACAAAGCTACAGTGCGGTAGTAAGTTTTTTTACTATGAAAGACAGTGACTTGGCTTTTCCTTGTGTGCTGGGGTTAGACTTCCTATTCCAGTCAGGTCTACAAATACATTTTGGGGAGCATATGCTTTGTGTTCCTGGCAGACAAGGAGACCCTATAAGTTTGGACAATCCAGGTGCAGCTGGTCAGATTTATTTATATGTCGTCAGTCCACTACCTCAGGTTACTGATAACACCCAAAAAATGGTCGTTGCACTATGCCAGGATTCCTGTCTCTCAGCATAGGACCAGATAGTACTGCAAGAGTTACTCTTGGAATGGCCCAACCTGTGCACTGACAGTATAGGTCACACATGTGTTATAATCCATAATATCTACACTACGGATTAAGTTCCAACAAGGAAAAAAGCCTATCCTGTACCTGTCCATAAACAGTCAATCGTGGAGGAGGAAATCAATAAAATGGTGACTGAAGGAGTCATACAACCATCCACCTCTATATGGGCTGCTCCAGTGGTCCTAGTTAGGAAGAAAGGAGGAGGAGTTCGCTTTTGTGTGGATTATCGAGCATTAAACAACAAAACTCCACTTGATGGTTACCCAATGCCTCAGGTCCATGAGATCCTCAAGTCTTTAAATGGCACTGCTATTTTCAGTACCCTAGATCTTGGAAGTGGATACTGGCAGGTGGAACTGAGTCCTGAAGTAGAGTAAAAACAGCCTTTGTTACAAAGCACCATCATAACGAATTTGTTCTTCTTCCTTTCAGCTTAAAAAATGCCACAGCCACCTTTCAATGTCTAATGACGCTGGTCTTGGCGGATGTAATAGGAAAGTCCTGTTTCATATATATATATGACATTGTTATATACCCACGTGACATTACCACTCACTTCCACCATCTCCGGCAGACGTTCTCCCTCTTAGAAAGCGCTGGCCTCACACTAAACCTTTAGAAATGTAACTTCTGCCAACAATCCCTTTCTTTCTTTGGTCATGTGATCTCAGTAGAAGGCATCAAGACGGAACAGGGCAAAATAGAGGTGATTAAAGAATACCCTATCCCTCGGAACATCAAAGCATTGCAACAGTTCTTAGATCTTGCATGGTGGTACCACCGCTTTATTACCCGCTTTTCGGAGTGAGCGGCTCCCTTGCATGCTCTGAAGAAGAAGGGAGTTCCGTGGAGGTGGACCACTGAATGCCAGACTGCACTAGATGACCTGAAACAGGCCCGTCTAGGGGCCCTGTGCTAACATCACCGGACTTCAGTCTGCCCTTCCATGTCCAAACAGATGCCAGCAACGTGGGTCTCGGGGCTTTACCACGCTGTATGGGTGAACCTGTTTGCAGTGCTTCACTCTCAATAGCAAAGGGCAAGGAGGAACAATGGGACCTGCCCAGTGTCTGGGTAGAGCTAGGGGCTGCCCAGAAAGAAGATGACGAGTTAAAACCTTTATGGGAGGAGCCTTCTCCAACTCATCATACCCTCATCGCTAAGGCAGAAGTTTCTCCAGTATGCCCATGATAACCAACTCAGTGGTCACCTGGGGAGGATGAAGACCCTACACCGGCTTCTGGAGGTCCCCTACTTGCCTGAGGTTTGAAAAGAGGTATGGAATCAGTAAATTAGCCGGATTACTCCAGAAAACACATGTCGTAGAGCCTGGTTTATGTTGGGAGTAGACCTTATGGGTCCTTTTCCAAGGTCACCCCGCATGCATTGGTGGTGGTGGATTACTGCAACAAGTGGGTAGAACGGCTACCACTCCTGTTATAGCCAACATAATGGTGAAAGAAATATTCACAAGATGGGCAACACCAGCCTACCTTGTCTCTGATCGTGGACCACAGTTTACATCACATGTGCTTAATTCAGTCTGTCGACAATGGTGGGTCATTTAAAAACTCATTTTTGCGGATCACCCCCAAACCAATTTAACAGAACTAGTAAACCGTACTCTAAAATTTATGATCGCTGCATACATAAAGAATAAGCATAAACACTGGGATCAGTGGTTGCATGAGTTCTGCTTTGCCATTAACTCTGTGTGGCAGGAGAGCACCGGCTTCACCCCTGTGGAGGTAGCTTTGGGCAGGAAACTAAAAGGTCCACTGGAGAGGACTTTGACGAATAATACTCCTCCTGACCATCCAGCCTACACAATGGTGGAACGGCAACAGATGTTGATTGAAACAGTAAAGAGTAATATTGCCCGTGCCCAGGAAAGACAGAGTAAATATTACAACTCTAGATGCCAAGCAGTCACCTACAGGGTTGATGACCTGGTCTGGGTACGTACTCACCCTCAGTCTTATGCAGTGGTGTCGTTCACCGCCAAACTTGCACCTAACTGGAAAGGGCCTGCACGAGTTCTTGAAGTATTTGGTCCAGTCAACTACCAAGTTGAGGTACTAGGACAAGCTGGAAAGTTTACGGTACATGTGGCAAACATTAAGCCATTTTTCGGGGTAATTACCCATTTTTCCCAGAAAGGGGGAGTGTAACAAACCACACTGTTTTGTTTCTATGCTTTCCGGGGTTTGAAATCCTTACTCCCACCCCTAGGGGCCGTGCAAAGATAATCCATCCCGGCTGTCGCCGGTTTCCATTATAAGGCATAGAGTAAGTTCGGTTAAGGAGGGAAAATGAAGATCTGTCCAGAACGCAGACAAACTCAGCACAACCTTCGCACAAATTTGTCTATAGTCAGTGTTTAACAGGGCACAACAGGGAATGTGGTTTTAAGTGTTTGTATGTCATGCTGGCAGGAAGTTTTTTTTTGTGTGTTTCTGCTCTTCCCTGTCGCTCTGGTTACCTGGGACTTCTTCCTCGCTGGTCTCACTCTGGAGAGGAGCTATCGGCTT
>JBBMFX010070890.1:0-10556 GCA_037832545.1 Rhabdalestes septentrionalis
ATAGAGAGATAGATATAGAGAGAGAGAGGCAGAGAGAGAGAGAGAGATAGAGAGCGAGAGATACATAGAGAGAGAGTCAGAGAGAGAGAGACAGAGAGAGACAGAGAGAGAGAGAGAGAGAGAGAGAGAGAGAGAGAGAGGGCTTACTTTTCCTACCGAGTCGTAAAGGCTGAGAGATTCCTGAGGAAAAATTCAAAGAAAGGAACTGAGTTAATCAACTGAAACTCTGAGAGTAAAAGAGAGATTAACAGAAGAAAAATCTCAGCAGGTGTTGTTACCTGAGCTCCGTCCCATCAACCCGTGGAACTGCTGAGATTTGGAGCGTTTCAGCAGGTCGGTGAAGCGCAGGGTCAAACCTCCGTCCCCCGGCTCATCCTGAGAGAGGAGAACATGAGCTGCTGCGGAGGAGAACCGGCTTGAAGACAAGAACCAGAAAAATCATGCTCACCTGCCAGTTTTCCATGGACCACAGGGTCCTGTCCTCAGCAGGAGCGGAGACAGTGGAGTAAACCTGAGCGTACAACACCATCGACAGCACACACAGCCTCAAAACCACCATCGCAGAGCCTGAAACGGAAAAATGCAGAGAAATGCTGAAACCTATTCATCCAGTGTTCTGGACTGAGTCAGATCTGTACCTGTTGCTTCGGAGGAATGGGCTTATATATACACAAGAGCCCTCCCCACCACACACACATACATGCCCAAACACACACATTCACACACGGTTCATTACAGCCAGAGCTGTCACATATTCTCTTATCACATAAAAGGTATTTGAGTATGCACTGCATGAGACAGAGTGTGATGATAAATTAATTTTTAGGAGTAAAAACCCATATCTGCATTCTAAAGTGTTAATATCACTTTATTCCAGTTCATAATGAACCACCCAATCCAATCAGTTCTGTTCTGAGTTTCAAGAACATAAATCTGTCTAGTTTTGATTCTGTTCAGATGAGGAGATTAATTTAGACTTGAACCTTCTGATCCCTCTGATCCAACCAATTCCATCCCCACCAACCGTCCAGTCTCATCCAGTCTCAGAGGTGAAGGAGTCAGGAGTGTGTGTGTGTACATTGCACACACCACAGATTTAAACCAGCTATTCGGCCTGAAACTACATTAAGCAGCAAACCATACTGTGAATATTCTTTTGTTTATTATTTGTTACTTTGAGTTATAATAGTTCTTCTTATTATTATTTTGTCTGTTGGCAAAATTATAATAAATAAGCCCCAGATTTGTTAGTGGTAGTCAAGATTTTCTAGTCCTTTGCATGACTTGGTTATATGTGTTTTTTAAGAACCTTGGTTTTGATTGGAGGTTTTATATTTGAGGGTAGTTCTATGTTAAACAAAATACAGCATTGTGAATATTCATTTGTTTATTTCTCTTTTTCAGTTATAATAGTTATTCAGATATTTTAGTAGTTATCAGAATTTGAAGTGTTCAACAGCTTTAGTAAAGATTGTTTGTTAAAAAATTATAATCATTAGTCTAAACTTGTTGGTCCCTCTGACTCTTGTTGGTCCCTCTGACTCTTGTTGGAACCTCTGAAGCTCTGTGGTTCTGCTCCAGCAGATCCTTCAAGTCCTGCAACCTGCGAGGTGGTTCCTCCATGGATCAGACCTGGAGACTCTGGAGGCACCTTGAGCTCTTTGAGATGTTCTTCAAATGGCTCCTGAACAGTGCTTGCAATGAGGCAGGACCCTTTCGTCAGTTTTCTGGCTGACATTCCATGGACCAGCTCTGGTGGGTAATAACAACATACATTATCGTTTTCTCAGGGTGTGATAAAGTGTCTTTCTGCAGCAAAGTGAACATTAGAATACGTACAAACAAGAAAGCAGTAAAAAGTATCAAGATTAGTTCTATTTTTAATAGTAGTTGATATTTTGTGAGCTGGTGAGGAGAACACAGGTTCTGTTCCAGATTCCTCCTCAGTTCCTCCAGCCGTTGTTTGGATTGTGAAACTCCATTAGCAGCTCCTGATTTAATTTAAAGAAGCACTGATTGAGTCAAACCAGAATTAGATACTGCTCATCTAAATAAGATTTAACCATTCTTGTTGCAAGCTTTTGCACAGTACTGTGCCAGAAACACCCCACAATACACTCTAAAATAAATGAAACAATCAATGTTATTCACGGAGGTTTCATTTAATGGCTGGTCATTGTCATTGTAAAATTGATCAAAAGTAAATTTAAGGTCCATTAAATGTTAAAAATGTTTTAGAAGTAATTATTTTTGTCTGTGCCATTTAATAGTGAAAACAATAGGTATATTGTCACTGTCAGAAAACAAAACCTTGTGTTTCCAGATTCGTAAGTTCTAAAGTAAAAATTAATTTCTCTTTTTTTCCCCATATTTTCAGATTTATGGACCAAATCTAAATTTTCACTCAATATGTCAAAGATCTACCTTTCCAACCAGCCTTTCATGAGTGTCACGGGTGGGTTCTGGAAAGGGAAAGGGGCAAATGCCAAGGTACAGTTATAGACTGGTTTTAATGAAAACTGAGATACAGACAGGGTAAACACAAAACATACAGGACCCGTGCTCCTCAAACGAACAACAAAACAAGAGGCGCCGGCGTGAGAACCACTCAACGCGGCCAGCAGTATGTGGACGTGGACAGGGGGTGCAGGGGAGTGCACCTATTCACGGTAAAACTGGAGGAACAAGGACCTGGGAGAGAAAGACAAAAACCATTAGCATTTCATGAAACAAGACACAGGGAAGCTCAGAAGAAGAACGAGGCAGAACGTGAACGAGGCAGATACAGACAGACGAACAGACAAGACTTAATGACAGCTGCACACAGGACTTAAACCAAAACCAGGAAATACACATCCACATAACGAAGCTCAGAAACCAGAAACATACAGAATAACGTGGGGAGTTAAACATGAGACCCGTGCTCCTCAAAGAAACAAAGTAAAGACAAATCAGGGAACCAGGACTAAGCTCTCCTCCAAACCTATCGAGGGTTAAACTCTCCTCGAAAAAGTTGAGGGCAGGAAACGTGGAATACCGGGGCCCGCGCAAGACATGCGCAGCCTGGGGGGTATAAACGGAGGAACACGGGCCAGGGACAGACAGGGAAACGTGAACAGGAACATGGATACATTTGAACAGGAACCATGAAAGACAGACAGGGAAAACGTCGAGGGACACGCTCGCCTCAGACACGTAGAGAGCACATAACTTCTCCTCAAGAACGTCAAAGGCCCCAAGCTTCTCCTCGATCCGTTGAGGGCATTAGGCTTCACTTTTAAACGTCGAGGGTACGAAGCTTTTCCTCGGAACCGCCAAGGGCATGAAGCCTCTCCTCGGAAACGCAGAGGGGAAGAAGCCCCTTAGGACACATCGAGGGCATTACACTCTCCTCGACCTTGAACATAAAACAGGAGGGACATGCACTACAATTAGGACAGGACAATCACAATACAAGATCCGTGCTCCTCAAAGAAACAAAGGAAAACAAGACCGGGAATCAGGACAGGGCTCTGCTCAAAACCATCAAGGACTGGAGACATGGGGACTGGAACCATACACAGACGTGGATACAAAAACAGAGGAACACGGACCTGTAACACACAAAGAACATGAATGGGAACGTGACTACCACAGACATGACACACAGACTTGCCCCATAAGGGGATAACATACATACCAGGGACCCGAGACCTGAGCTCCTCAAAGAAAACAAAACAAAAGAACAGGAACAGGGACAGGCTCTCGCCGAGGGCTACGCTCTCCTCGAAAACGTCGAGGGACACGCTCGCCTCAGACACGTAGAGAGCACATAACTTCTCCTCGGAACATCGAAGGCATTAAGCTTCACTTCGAAATGGTGAGGGCACAAGCCTTCTACTCGGAAACGCAGAGGGCACGAAGCTTCTCCTTGGAAACGCCAAGGGCACCAAGCTTCTCCTCAGGAACGCCGAGGGCAAGAAACTTCTCCTTGGAAATGCCAAGGGCACCAAGCTTCTCCTCGGAAACGCAGGAACAGGGACAGGCTCTCGGCGAGGGCTACGCTCTCCTCGAAAACGTCGAGGGACATGCTCGCCTCAGACACGTAGAGAGCACATAACTTCTCCTCGGAACATCGAAGGCATTAAGCTTCACTTCGAAATGGTGAGGGCACAAGCCTTCTACTCGGAAACGCAGAGGGCACGAAGCTTCTCCTTGGAAACGCCAAGGGCACCAAGCTTCTCCTCAGGAACGCCGAGGGCATGAAACTTCTCCTTGGAAATGCCAAGGGCACCAAGCTTCTCCTCAGAAATGCAGAGGGCACGAAGCTTCTCCTTGGAAACTCAGAGGGCATGAAGCTTCTCCTTGGAAATGCCAAGGGCACCAAGCTTCTCCTCGGAAACGCATAGGGCACGAAGCTTCTCCTTGGAAACACCAATGGCACCAAGCTTCTCCTCGGGAACGCCGAGGGCATGAAACTTCTCCTTGGAAACGCCAAGGGCACCAAGCTTCTCCTCGGGAATGCCGAGTGCATGAAACTTCTCCTTGGAAACGCCAAGGGCACAAAGTTTCTCCTCGGACATGCCAAGGGTACTATGTAGGGGACGGGGTCGATGTGGACTGAGTGCCACAAGGGACTCAAAAACAGGAGGGACCCGGATCTGGAAAACAAAAAGGACAAACAACAGGGGAGACAAAGACAAGAGACCACATGCAACAAATCGACAGTGCGACAACACAATGCAACAAAACAATGCGACAAATACAGCCTCTGCGATTTTAGGGATCGCTATGATTTAAATAGGACAGACAAACGAGGAACAGGTGAGACTGAAGGAATCGAGGGCCAGGTGAAGGCAATACACAAACTGAGTGGAGACACTAGGTAGGGACAAGGGGACCAACATAGGGTGGACAGAAGTAAAGGGACGAACAGGAAACACGGGGAGAAAGAAAATTATTCTGAGACAGGAAAAAGGCTTTACATAGAACGGGACGGTGCAGCCATCTCAATGAGTATATCTTTGTTTTATTTTATATTCTGCATTTTGTTCTGTCTTCTAAAAGAGCTTTATAAATACACTATTTTAACTTTACTTTTCTCTCCTAATTACCAATATAAAGGGCAGAAGGTATCTAAAAATTACGTAAAAAGACTAAACTTCTCTCCACATGAAGACTATTTCTTTATTAATGTCCAGTTGAGAGAACAGTGGAAATTAGTTTTCAATTCATATAAATATGACGGGTTCATCATCAGCTTCGTGTTGAATGCAAGCATTTTATACGCGTTGCAGATTAAAGCAGTTCTGGTATGTGCTGACAGTGACCAGTGCTGTGTGTCTTGAATCCTGATTGGCTTCTATGAAATATTTAAGCTGAGTGGCCACTGGAAAAGAGCTATTAAATGGCAAAGGAATGCACTAAATTAGTTTGCGAAGCCATTAGGGAGAACAGGCTGTTTTATTTACTACCACACTCTGCTCCATGAAAATTAACAAAACGTTTTCCCCAAAGTGGCTGCACTTAGCGGACAAATAAAAAGGTTGGGCAATTTATTGCTGAGTAAAAACGCTGACTGATTTAACAGTGCAATATTATCCCTCCCTGCATTTATTTCTAAAGGCACTTCTCTCTATGCTCATTAAAGTGTAATTATAGGCTGTTTTGGTTTAGCTGGCCTGTAACTCTGAGTTTTAAGAGAAAGGAACAGCGAGTATCTGTGTTAAAATTCAAGGTGACATGATGAAGATGTAGATTCTTGAATTTCCTAAAGAATTTAGTTAAAGACTTAAACCGGACGTCTTCATCATCAGTGTAAGCGTGTGGTTGCTGCGGGTGGCCTGTGTTGACACTATGACTGGATCCAATCCTTCTGTTCTCTGATTTAATCCAACACCAGAATGGCGAATCCCACAGCTTTCCTCAGGGTGTTCAGTCACTCTGATCTCAGAACAGACTTTTCGAACGTCTTAAGGACATTCAACCTTTGCAAGAAGTTCAAATCATAACACAAGCATAACAAAATCCCACCTGAACAAACAGTCATACCTGTTGGATGGAGGTTGACTCGAGTCTGTGATACATTTAAGACACATTGTGGATTGTGGACATTGTCAACTCACACTTGCTCATTACTGACTGGTGACTTGACTTGGACTTGACCTTAACTCACTCCTGACTGGACTCACCCTCACCCTTAACTGACACACAACCCGACATGTCCATACCCTTTAGCAACTCACAACTTAACTCACACTTGCCCTGTACTGACTCATGATTCGACTCGCACTAAACCCTAACTGATTCAAAACTCAACTCTTGAGTGCCCTTGTACTGACCCACAACTCGACTCAGATTTGTACTTTTACTGCCTCAGGACTTGATTCCGATTTGTCCTTTTATTGATTCACAACTTGACTCAGACCTGTCCTTAGTTGCCTCATTATTAACTTTAAACTGAACTCATGAGACTTGGACCCCCTATTGTGGGAAAAACAAATTAGTACAGGATCTGGGAGTGTATTAACAAGGTTGTTTTAAGCATGAAATACATGAAAACATTGTACGGCACCATTTAAATACGGTGACAAAATCCAGGCATCATCCAGCTCTCAAGTACATCAAAGCTGTGCTGCTATTGTTAAGCATGTATGCAAATCCAGAGTTTGAATTGAGTCTGAGGACTAAACCTCAATACAAAATGTAATTCAACAGGGAGTGCATATTTTAATATCTAATAGCAGATGTCCTGTTTTGGAGATTTTGCTAAACTCTCATTGCTGCAGCACTGTTTAATGTACAGGATGACTGAACACTTCATCATCATCATCCCTTATCTGTTTCCACCTGGTGAGATTTTGCCCAGATGGAGGTTCTTTCACCACCTGTCGGATTCTCCTGCCAGGTTCCCCCGCTCCCGCTCAGCCAATGGGCTTTTGAAAAGGTTAATGGTGTGAATATGGACTGATCTGCTCTATAACAGCTTCTGGTGTGTCGATTTCCTCTTGATGTCATCCTGCTTCCAAACACACAACAGTCGCTAATCAGCCTTCGCTGCAGGCTGGAGTGTTAAAAAAGGAACATTAACACAGTGCTTGAGTAAATGAGGAAATCATACCCACACGGCACACACAGTTTCTTATTCATCCGAGAAACATCTCTTACAAAAAAAATTTTAATGCTAATGTTCAATACACTTACAAGATTTAGAATCTTAGAATTTATTTACATTTTTTTTATTTTGAAATAAAATTATTAAAGTTGTGTAATATTCACACCCAGTACCATTAATGGAAAGTTTTCATTTAGATTTGACAAGCTCAAACAATGAGGATATGGGCACAGTTATGAATTCATGAACATTTTGAACAATTGTGTTCTACTTATCTCTAGAGTGTCAGCACAAATTGCTTGTCATTCAAATGAATTTTCTTTGGGAATTTGGTATTTTTCAGACACATTAACGTCCAGCTGTGACTAATCAGCATGGCCATCTACTGCACTTCTACAAATCTTAAAATTACTTTCCTGATTTTTCTGTTTTCTGTTCTGTTTTTGTTTCTGCATAGAACATGCACTTATATGTTTACTGATTAAAGAAAGAAAATGAGTTGTATAAGGATGTTATATAGTGTTACTGGTGTACTAATAGGAGAGAAGTTAGATCTTGAATCTTGAATCTCATGAACACTAATTATAATCCTGTGATTAGATTTAGATCTAGATATTAGTGGTCATTGTGGGGAGGATGGGCAGAGTCTGGGGTTTGTATTCTGACAGATCTGACAATATGAGGCTAAAGTCCAGTGAACATGATGTCCAGTATGTTCACCAGAGCTGAACCCGAGCTCCACACTGGCAGGGCCAAAAGCCAGCTGCAGTCAAGCTGAATATATCGCTGCTTTCTGATTGCTCAAATTGTGTTTGTGACAACAGGTGGACTTGCTGTCACGGAATTGCTCCGCGTGAGAGAGGGAAGGGGAGGACGCACACAGTACTATTTATGCGATTTAATGAAAAAAACCCAAAACATAGAATGCAAAGAATGAAACAAAGAACATAAGTGTCGGCTCAAGTCAAAAACATGGAACACGAAAGAAATAAACAGGGCAATGACACACAACCAACACAAAACCTGTGCTCCTCAAACGAACAGCAAAACAAAAACTCTGGCTTGAGTTTAACCCAAAACTCAACACGGTCGGGAAAACGTGGACACGGGCAGAGGGTGCAGAAACGTGCACCGACTCAGGGCAGAGCGGGAGGAACACGGGCCTGGAAGACAAGAATAAATAATCATTAATAACCAAGAACAAAACTCAGACTCATACAGACAAAGAAAGACAAATACAGACTCAAGGAACAAGGGCTCGGCTGGGGCTTTAAATAGGGGAAGCGAACAATAAACAAGTGAACTAAAGGGAAACGAGGGACAGGTGAAACCAATATATGGGACGTGATACAAACGGAGCAGACACACTAGGTAGGGGACAAGGGAACTAACATAATCTGGACACAAGTATAGGGACGGAGAGAAAACAAGGGGAGTCAGGGAGTACAGAGGGGAAAACTAATATTCGGGAGACGAGGAACAGGATCTACGCCAGGGGGATAAGTTGACCGTCACACTTGGAAAGAGGATTTTATTCCCCTTATTCACAAGAGAACAGCACTGGAGATACAAACTAACAACAGTTTCTATTTTCTCTTTAAGCTGAAGATAAACTTAATGGGAGTTCTTAGTCCTTTGACAAACGCAAAGGTGAACCAGGACATCACAAGCAAGTTAGCTGAGTGATGTTTTTGTCAAATGGTGACAAGAAAAAAAACAAAAAAACCCAAACACAAACAAGTCTATCAAATATAAGACCACAATAACAAAAGCAGCTCTGATAGAAAAAATGTCCACTGGTTCGACTCTATGGATGTGGTTTTGGGACGACTATAAACTGTGCCATAAACTGTGTGCAGGGAATTAAGTCAGATACTGGAAATACACTGGAAAATCAAATGGCGATACAGCTTCTTTACAATCACAGTACAGTTTAGGTCCAGAAAGGTTCCTGTAGACCTGTTGCAAAGTTCCTTAAGTGACAGTCCTGATCAGCTGCCAGAGGCAGCTCATGTTCTCTGACCACACTTTGACTTTGTTAAGGCCAGACGTGTGGTCTCAATTGCATCAAATGTCTGAAAGAGGCAGATGAGCAGAGGCAACCCAAAAACCCAGATCTTATGGATACATGGCACAGGAGAGGCTGGAGGAAGTACTGAGATCACATTAGAGTAGGTGTAGAGGCTTTGTTGGCCTTTTGATGATCAGGGTTAACACCAAGACCATCATGGAGGCTGCAGACAAACCTCTGATGATGATAAGTATAATTAGGTTTGTACACAAAGGCCTTCTATTATTTTCCAACTCCATAAATAGGGGGACAGGTTCTCCCTTTGTCTTGGTTCCTTCTGAGGTTTCTTCTACCCGCTTAGGGAGTTTTTCCTTGCTGCAGTTTAAAAACGAGTTCAAATTGGAATGACTAAGGATATGGTGCAAAATGAGTATAAGTACACTGACAGTTTATTTTTGAGAATGTACATGTGCATGTGTCTCTGTGTTCCTAATAGTTTGTGCATATAAAATATTAATAAAGATGAAATTAAACAAAAAAACACAACAAAACGCCTGCTGGACCAGTGGGAGGTGGGGCTCTGTCGATACTGTGTTAATATTAATGAGACACAATTAATGCTAGCACACTCACATACACACACACACACACACACACATATAAAAACACACGTACACAAACAAACGCACACACACATACACAAACACTGGCACACACATACAAAATCACACACACATTTTTTCACACTCACCTGGCCAAACAACTCATTGTTACCACTTCAGTCTGGAATTAAGCACTATGTAAAGGCCACAGATGAACACATTTTTTAAAACAACAAAGGAAGACATTGCAGAGAGTGGAAGAGGAATAGAGAGGGTGAGGATGAGAGGGGGAGGAAGAGTGAGAGTCAGGGGGTAGAGCTTGTAGTGTACACTGTCAGAAAAAAGGGCATGGTTGGGTCCATTTGTGAAACTTACGGTACAAATTGTGAGGTTGTACCCTCAATGGGTCCTATTTTTTCAAATTAAATACGTTTCAATTGGTAAGAAAGGAAGCAGTTCAGTTGACAGTTGTGTGCCTGTGTGTGTGCATTAAGTTAGATGCTCTTTGTTCTGCATGATTCATACGTAGGTCACATACGTATGGTTTCAAGCATGGCTCGTCTGGAGCCTCCGCCGCTCAAAAGAAGAGGGAAACATCCGTCAAGATCACCTTGGCGACTAACCATCTCCTATTTCTCTTTCTTACACATAAAAAACAAACAAAAAACCCCCACACCCTCCTTACCTTCCTAACCATGTTTTGTCACCTTCTTTTACAGGTGTTGTCTTGTGCCAAGATTGTTGTTGTAGTTAGGTATCAGTGACGATGTTGATCAGGTGTAGTTAGGTATCAGTGACGATGTTGATCAGGTGTAGTTAGGTATCAGTGACGGTGTTGATCAGGTGTAGT
>JBBMFX010070901.1:0-10555 GCA_037832545.1 Rhabdalestes septentrionalis
AAACTGATTCTGGTGGAGAAATATCAAAATTCAATCAAAATTTTATCCCAATCTTAATATTAGTAGGGAATATTGGGATTCAACTTAATATTAATATTTAATTATTAATATACCCTACAATATATATATATATCAGGCTTTCATAGTGATGGTCACGTAGATGCCTACAAAGTTGGTCCACTCTGACGCCGGCACTGCTCCGGAGTCTGCGCATTTCATTATAAGTTTTACTCGAATACAAATACAAATACTTTTCCCCTTTCAACAAATACAGATACAAATAACGGCCACTCTGCACACCATACAAATACAAATACGGTATTTGGATTGGCACAAATAACGTGTTTTTTTAATATATATATATAAAATATAAATACCGTATTCAGACAAATACTTAAAAAAAATTTGTATTTAGGAAACAAACCCCGTCCCCACACACAGGCTCACGTGGTTAGGGCTCTTGCCCTGCGATCAGAATGTTGTGGGTCATTCCCCAAAACTGCTAGGCACCTCTGAGGTGCCCTGAGTGAGGTAACCATCCTCACACACTGCTCCCCACATACTGCTCCTGGGGCAGCATGTTCATGGCTGCACGCTGCTTCATTTGGTGAATGGGTTAAATGCAGAGGAGGATTTTCGTGCTGACCGATGTTTACTTTCACTTTAGATACTCCGCTCCCCCCACCCCCCTTCACACACTCAAGTTCAGGAGTGGATTTGGGGTGGGGAGGACGGAGTTTGCGTGCTGAATTAAGAATTTTACTCGAATACGAATACAAATACGAAAAATTTTCCCCTTTCAACAAATACAAATGCAGATACAAATAGTGGCCTCTCTGCACATCTCTAATATATCATCTGTATAAAAGTTATGAACACTAATTGAGGGGTTGGGGGGCGGTGCCCTTTTTTCAGTTTCAGCACATGGTCTGTGCATCAAGAAGACAGGGTAGATATTACATATTCTGAGAATCCTCAGGAGGGTCCATCTTACACAGCAGCTGCTTTTGTCCTTCTACCACTGCACCAAACAGCATCTGTTGTGGGTTTGAAGCTACACTGCTGCTGAATGGAAGGTGCTTCAAGGGTTTCCCTGAAATCACTGGCAGTCCACCCACTCCCTATGCAGACTGCACAGTTCCCGCTGTCTGAAAAGAGCCAAGACATCCTGTTCACCATCCAGATCACGATTTCAAATATATCTCGGTCCACATGAAATCGCAAAAAAGTTCAAGTTCAACTTGATTTGTCCCCGAAGGTAAGTTAGTTTTGCAGTAGGGGCTAGTAATATTATCTTAATAAAGAGGGGGGGGGACACATACATTAAATTTAAAAAGAAGTTGGCAAAGGAAGAATAGACAAGGAATACAAGAGAAGAAACCGTGTGAATTATGCTGCCATAATTGGGCGAGGGGGTGTGACTGCACTGATAATACTGTTAAGAACCCCAACACAGCACAGTAAATATATAAATATATAAATATATAAGCGCGTACACAGGGAGCCCGAGATGGTTTGGACACGGTTGTCTATCAGAGCCAAAAAATGATATAAATACTGTTCAGTTTCTCACAAAAAACGATTGTTTCGTGTCTTAAGACATCAATGTATCATCAAGAGCCACAGGGTGTAATTTGGATTTGTCTGTGCATGTTTTTTTTACTTTGAAAGGTTTGAAGCCCATCCACTTCCATTAAATGACTACCAGACTGCCACGGTTAAAGTAAAAAATCATCGTTTGTGTTCTGCTGAGGAAACAAAGTCACCTACATCTTGGATGCCCAAGGGGTAAGCAAGTAAACATCAATTTTTCATTTTTGGGTGCACTATCCCTTTAAGCTGTCAAACACAGGACTGTTTGGACTGTGTCCGACGGTACAAAACCGAACCAATTCCGTATTACAGATGTAACAACACCTTTCTCAGGCACAAACACTGCTATGGAGTTTGGGTGCAGCGCGCTAATCCACACGTGAAGAACAGCACTTCGTATTATGTCAGCTTTTGCTGAGAAAACACATCCAAAACGGCAGAAAATTTTACAGTGTATCATTTGTTGCCCTTCGTCCAGACCAAATGAACCAAACCACCAATGTAAAACCACATATGTTAAAACCAAACCCATATACCCACACTTTTTCTCCATATTGTGTATCCTTCTTTTTCATATTTGAAGCTCTTTCTACACTAAAGAGTGCTACAGTCTCAGTCCTGATGTTTTTGGAGACCAGTCTTTTTATGGAAACTCAATCCACACGTTAAGCAATGATAAGGTTTCTGTCCTCTGTGAATGCGCTAGTGTGATCTAAGGCCACTGTTATCTTTAAAACTCTGTCCACATTCTGGGCACAGATACGGTTTCCCTCCAGTGTGAATGCGCTGATGTGTTTTTAGATGATTCTCTCTGTTAAAACTCTTTCCACTGATACTGTTTCTCTCCAGTGTGAACGCTTAGGTGTTTTATGGGATTACTGTTCTGACTAAAATTTTGTCCACACTCTGAGCACTGATAAGGTTTCTTCCCAGTGTGAATGCGCTGGTGTTTATTGAGAGAATCCTTGTGACTAAAACTCTGTCCAAACGCTCAGCACTGATATGGTTTCACTCCAGTGTGAATGCGCTCGTGTGATTTGAGAGTTAACTGATCCCTAAAACTCTTCCCACACTCTGAGCACTGATATGGTTTCTCTCGAGTGTGAATGCGCTGGTGTGATCTGAGACCACATTGTAAAAAATAAAAAGTTGGGTCAACTTAAAAAATAAAAGTCAACCGATTTCAATGGCTTTTTAAAGTTTTTTCAACTTAATTGTGCAGAACTTTATATTTCAATTTGGTGGACTTAGTAAAGTAAGTAAACACAGCAACTAGTCAGAACACAATATTTAAAGTTAGAGGGACTTCAGTTGATTCAACTAGCAAGAACTCAATATTCATGTTGGTACAGCTAAAAAAAACAAACAAGTCTATAACATGTCAATCCAAATGTTGTTATTTTGGATTTTTTTCAAAAACTGCACATTTTGCAATGATTGAACTCTCAGAATTATACAAAGTATACTATTGCTGTTTACACAGTACTGTTACTGTATGTACAGGAGACCTTAAAACACTAGTCTTTTCATTATACTATTGAATGTGTAAAGTCTAACAATGTGTAACACTACAGCAATGTAATACAGCACGGTTACCACTAATCTTGAAACATAGCTTAAGGGCACAACAATACACAAAATGTGAACACGCACACAGCTTGAAAGAATTTTGAACCATGCCATACTGCTAGCCCTGAACAATCATGAATCTTTCCCAGATTGAAAGACATGTTACAGGCACACATCCATGCACTTAACAATTCGTAAATCTTGCGCCGAAAAGGAAGTGTTCTGGAAGAGCAGGTCTGAGCATCAAATTCCACAAACACCTTCTGGATCACCTCAAATGTGTAATTAAGACCTTTTGGATACTGCATGTTTGTGGCGTACAAGAGTCCAAAAAGGTAGGCCACAGCAGATGGCAGATCTTTAATGTCTTCTAGGACCACAGTCTGCTCTAAGATGATGGCTATGTTGATGACATTTGGCAGAGACTAATTCGCAGCAACATCATCTTCGAGTACAGAGAGGATGCCGATCTTCACATCTTTTGTATAGGTCTCCTCAGCAGCGGTATCCTGAGAATCCAAGCAGAAAAAAAAAGTCACCATAAAATAAATCCATTTTAGGACATTTCTCTATTTGACTGTTTGGCATTATGACCATTCCAAACTAGCTTAATGGCAATTAATGTGTTCATTATTTGCGTATTGAGATTCAATGTTTCTGTGCAATGCAAATACATAAGCCCATGAAGGGTCCATTGTTCTGAGTAAACTAGGATATTTCCTAATCCATGCCATAAATCAGGTAGAGGGAATGGGCTTTCAGAAAATAATTTGAAAATAATATTTTATCATCCAGATCAGTTCATCAGCCCTTCAGATCACGTATTATGTATGTAAATATTATGTAGGGTAAGATGGGGAAGGTCTAAAATTATTGTTTTACCTATATGCATCAGTTGTTATCTATAGAGTGATGCTTTTAGAATATGTGGCATTTATGTTGGTTTAGAAACTTTCACTAGATGATACAAGCCATGAATACAACTGATTCACCAATAAAAGATGATAGGTGCAGGCTAGGGGCAAGGGAAGCACCTTATGCATTTTCTGACAAGATGTGTGGTACAGTGAAACTTGGACTGGACTGGTCCAACTTGGCCTTTCTCTCGCTCAGTCGTCTGTATCTCTCCCTCTCTGATGCACATACATGATTGGCTGAAAGGTATTACGTGGGAAGGCTTAGTCGCTACCTAAAAGACTATAAAAGCTGTGCCGGTTAAAATAGACCACTCTGTCAGGTTTTAAGTATAACGTTCTGTTTTGGCTGCTAGGTTAGTGAGCACATAGATCGTCTTCATGATCTCACATCGTCATATCACCCACCCCTACTTTCACTGAAGCTGTGTCGAGTTTAAACATCTTTTTGAATTTTTAGCCATATATAAAGCAGAATGGCACTACATTTTGGTAGTAGTGTGAACAGTCTAGAGTTGAAATGAAGTAAAAATACTAGAGTACTCAGTATTGACCTCAAAATACAGAATTGTAAAAATTAATACAAACAACCCTGAAATATCAGCAAATTCTTGCAAATATTATGGTATTTTCAGAAGAGAGCAGTGAATTGTTGCTATACTCCTATATATGCTGTACAATGACTAATTTAAGTTGAAAAGGTGTTGTGTTACATTTCTATAGGTTGTCCCATGACAGAATATTTGTAAAAATGTGAAGGGTGTACTCACTTGTCATATACTCTAAGTATTCGCACCCTATGTTATTAAACTCCAGTGCTCTCCACTTCAAGAGCATCTTTGAGATAACTTATCGAAGAAAAAGCATCAGAGAGAGACTGCAATGCAACAAGGGTGAAACATAGAAAAGGGTATGGATACTTTTCATACGCACTGTACTTGCCAGTTCTGACTTAGAAGTCTGCAATTTCTCTATGTCTTTTTCACAAAAACCATAACCAGTTTATCTGTATGGTAGACAAAATACTGTATGCAACCTTCATCTCTGTTTGCATTTTCCAATCTTACAATGGCAGCCTAGTCTTTTATACCTTTTGGGGCATATGGGGTATTTGTAGGAGTGTGGAAAGCAAGGTTGGAAAGAAAACAGAATGAATAACAACACTTACCAAACATTTCCAGAAAAGGCATCCATATTATTCAATTAGAATGAGTGGCAATCCCTCCATGGCTACTCTTCTCCTATGGTCCATGATGTCTGACACTTGGGTATAAATTGTGTACATAAAGAAAACAATGTAAATTAGCCTTTTTATTATTTTTTTTCTAGATGTCCTTTACTAAACAGATTTACACAACACAACAAGGAATAATATGAATTTATGCAGAATAGTACTGGCACTGCAAACAAATACTTGCCTGTCTGTTTTATATAACATAAGTCTCATGACAATCCCAAATTCAAATCCCAAATTTAAAACAAACCCCACAGACCTCCTATGGGGTTCTGGTCACGTAAGTTTATTGGCCAGGCATGGGAACTTTTGGCAGTGTGGGCAGGTGCCAAGCCCTGCTAGAAAATGAAATCATCTTCATATAGCTTCTCAATAGAATTAAGGATAAAGTGTCTAAAATGTCCTAGTGGATGACTTTGTTGACTGTAGACTTGAAGTGTTAAAGTGGACCAGCACTGGGGAGGATTTGTGGTGCACTGTTATCTGATGGTATCGGTGTGGTCATCTGCTGCTGTAGGTCTGCTGTGTTTGTCAATGCAGCAGCAGTATAGTCAATGCAGCAGTCTACGAGGGATTTTTTTTTAGGACTTTATGCCTCCTTCTTATGACCAGCTTTGTGGAGGTGCAAATTTCTTTTTCCAGTCCTTGTTTAATGACCATGGAATAACTATGTGCCAACTCACAAGTCTTAGGCATACACATACACAAGTCAGAGAACTAAGATTACTATATTCCAAGTCATTTACAGATAAACAGAGAAAGATGAGAGATGAACAGACAGACGGAAAGACTAATATGGAAATGGATACTGGCCTCATCTTTGCAGAACATAGCAGGCCATCTGTCTCTCAATACTGTGACAAAAGGCTCAATGTCAACTACCTCTTGACATCGGAGGGAAAAAGTCACGTCCATCGTTTCTTTAATGAACGCTCTATCAGTCTTCTTTTTTTCAGTTTCTTTGATCATCTGAATGGCCCTCAGGATGTGGTGGAATAAAGTTTACCTCTGCTCTTCTTGCTTTCTTGAGTCGATACTTCATCCCTTCTTTTGAATCATTTTTCCTTTTGTTAACACTCACTTCTGCATGCCCTTGCATAAGTTATTCCTATAGTTTCCAACCTTAAACCAAAGACTCACAATCCAGCCATCATACCCGGGTCCAGGACCATCTTCTGTGAGGCATGGGTGTTTTTCAACTAGTGCTGCAGCAGCAGACATCCCACACGGAAAGAACCTATATAAACATATATGTTTTAATATAGGTTTTGATATATGTTTTGAATATAAGTCACATATATAAAATTGGCCGTTTTCCTATATTATATGTACATATATGTACATATATACATGCTATATAGGTACATATATGCATGTATATATGTGTGCATATATGCACATATATCTTCACCAATATATTAGTAAAATTATTAGGAGGTAAGATTCGAACCCAGGACCTCATGGTCCAGAGGCAAGTGTCTTACCCACTGAGCTACCTCCACCCCTAGTAAGTGTTTTAGGAAAATGTGAGGACATCATAGCGTTTCATCTCCTCTCACTTATTTGCCATAGCTAAAGGCCATGTCAATTAAATGATACCAATTTCACGTGTTCGCACAAACGTTTTGTGCCTTTTTTTTAGTTCGTTCTTAGTTATTACCTTGATAATAGAAAATATGAGCTAGGCATCATGTATGACAGTTGCCAAAGTGAGATGTGAGCTAAAATGACCAGATCCTGCCTTGAGCTATATAGGAGACATATCTTGTATGTACATGTAGGGCTTATGTGCGGATATAAAAAAGCAATACAGGAGACCTATGTGGCCTGTATATGCACATATATGCACCTCAATTTTGCATTTATGTGGCATATGTATGTATATATGCAGCATATATATGATCATATATGTGCATATATACTGCATATAGGTTTCATATATGTGGATATATACTGCATACAGGTTTCCTATATGTGCATATATACTTCATATAGATTTCATATATGTGCATATATACTGCATATAGGTTTCAAATATGTGGATATATACTGCATATAGGTTTCATATATGTGCATATATCCTCATATAGGTTCTTTCCATGTGGGATCACATCTGCCTTTTCTGGATAGCAATCTGACACAAAAATGGACTCCACTATCTTAGTACAAATGGCAGATTTCATTTCTTTCGGGGGAACAATGGGAGTTTTGGTCTGCTTGTAGATCTCATTGCCTTTTTTAAGACGCAGTTCAACAACAAGGGAGATTTTGGGAATTTGAATTGATCCTGACTTTGGCAAATCTTTTTGTGGTTTGACATTTTTAGAAAAGTCTGGAGAACCCAGTGTCTGAGTGACTAGATGTACTTGCTGTGTCAAGTGACGAAAGAGAGCAAGTGTCTGACATTTCCGATGCAAGTGTCATAGTATCATTAGAAGCAATGTCCCACACCACTTTAAGGACTGATTTGTCTGCAGGCAACTCGTCTATGCTGTGTAAATTGCAAAGGGCATTGCCAAAGTCTGGATCTTCAAATTGCAAAGAAAACTGTCCTTGAAGTCCAAGCGTCTCTCTGAGAATATCCTTTAGCTGGTCCACAGATTCTGGAGGACCAGGAAGCTTAACCCGCCGAATATTGTCTGGGAAAATGCACACCCACAGTAGCATCCTGAGGAGCTGAAATACACAAGAATGTCAGGTTTATTTATGTTAGGCCTAGTATACTGTATGTGCTATGTGTGGGAAAAATCTACACCAATAAAAATTGCATTTGAATGCTAACAACACCACAACCTTCAACTGTATATGCCACCAATGGATGGAAGTCATTTAACATGTCTGGGTCTAGGATACACACCTCACCATATCTGTTTGCCTCAATGATGTAGGACTGCAAATACTCAGTATATCACGAAGTGACTTTCTGACAAAGAAATGAAATATTTTCCTGAACCACTACACATTTCACAATCTTGAAAAATTCAGGCATGCCACTTAAAAATCCCGCTGAAAGGATCAGACCTGACTTGTAACTGATCCCATCCACACACATATCACTAGAGACTGACACTGAGTTTGTGTTAGGATATTTAGTTTCAACAGCTGACCTAAAAGGTGCCTCCAAGCCACAGGTTGAAAAAGGTTTGGCCTTCTCAATGTACACTGACTGCCTGAAAAGGTCACCATGATCTGAATAGTATGCCAGCATTTCTTGATGTTTTGTACACAGTGTCAGGACATTCTTGAAGTTTCGAGTGTCATGCACAACTTTTTTGAAATAGCTATGTTTTGCTTCGAAACGCATCGTCCATAATGACACCAGCGGGCCAAAACAGTGGATCAAATGTGGATAATGATCCACAAAAAGATGTTTTGGGCAGATGGCAAAATCTGGAAATGTTTCAAAGACCAAATTTCGATGGCCATTTATCAAAGCAGCCATGTAACCCAGTGTTTCCTCTGAAAATGATGCACAAACTACACAATAACCTTCAGATCCATCAGAATCTCCTAAGAAGGTTCATTTTCTGGAATGCGGTGACCAATAATGAGCGGAAGTAAACGTAGAAGGGTCCAATTTTTGTGTGCATTTCCCTCCAACAGTACCCTTTTTAAAACATGACTTGGCAATGGTCGATAGCTTATTCACTTTGTCTTGGTCTTGGTTTGGGAAGGTGTTGATATACTTATTCAGCTCCTTGTGTGTGAAAAAACCTTTGGTTATCAAAGCCTGCAAACACACTGCTAATTCCTCTGGCACAATGCCCTCAAATAAATCATGGAGCACATCAGGAGGAAATCCTGTAATGGGGTGAAAGTAGGACAATGCCTTACTCAGTGCACATTCATTTTTCACACCAAAGACATGTTGTGTGCTGCCACTACTCTGCAATGTCTCCACATGAGAGTTGTGCTCCTCAATGGTTCTCAATTTGAAATCCCTGACCTTTGTGCACTTAACATCTTTCTTGTTAATTACACAAAATCTGTAGTAGTAGGTGACACTAAAGCACTCCACAAATCCTGCCAAACTGTTTGCCCCAAGGTTGTCTGCACAGACACAAAAACATTCTGTCCCTTTACCATGCTGATTTAGACCAGGGACAAACACTCCATTTTGCTCCAAATGTTGTATATCTCGAGTTAAAGGTCTCAGAAATTTCACATAACCAAAGGTGTGGACTTTCCTCACTGTTCCCAAGTACAGCCAACTGAATAGAGGTAAGGCTAGAACGGTACTTTGGCCGCAGATTTAGCAAAAGGTAAGGCTAGAACGGTACTTTGGCCGCAGATTTAGCAAAACCCAGTACACAGCTACAATTTTATGTTCTTTTTTTGATGTGCCAAGAGGGTTGTACACCTCAAACTCATCAATATATAACCCCAAGGAGATTTTAGGATCATCATCACTCAAAAGTGCATCTTAAAAAGATTTGAGCTGTCCAGAAACTGAGCTGGGATCAAGGACAATTTTATCCAAAATGTCTGCATTGCCCAACAGGCTGTTAAGTGTGTCATTAAGTGAAATGAAAGAAGAGTTCTGTCATAAAGATATTCAGTAGGCTTCAAAATTGAGAAGTTTTCTTTGAAATACAAGTCTCGCCTGTACTGTGTAGATAAACTACCACACTCTGAAGTTGCTTGAATGATTAGATTCCAACAGAGCATCAGTGACTTCCTGAAGGATTTCTGAATCTTTATCTATGCCATGCTTCAAGAAAATATCTGTTATTTTCTTAACAGCTAGTTCATTTGCAAGCTTCTCAATATCATTGAGTTCTAAAACGATTTTCTGAGCGGCATTTTTTGAGACATGCCGAACTGTTTGCATTGACAAAAACAGAGATACTAGCTTGTGTTCCAGTGTATCAATTAGGGATGAGCCGGTTACTCGGCTGAAACGAGTATCAGGTACGGATAAAGCACTTTTGACAAGTACGAGTATCATACGAGTAATACGAGTCAATATCTGTGCTCGGATAGAATAACATGTGCACACGTCTGTCAGCGCGCGCCTGTCAGTGCGCGTGTGTCGGCGCGCGTAGCGCCAGCGCAAGTCGAGATAAAAATATTATATTTAAATATTTGGCTGTTCAGAGCAGGGTGGCCATAAGGGGGACCAGGAGCAATTCTAGGGGAGCTCTCTCTCCCTCTCTCTGCCGGTCATCTGAGTTTTTTTTTTTTTTTTTTTACTGTGTGCTGGCTCTAACCAGTTTTTTGACTTTATGCAATGACAATTTCTTGC
>JBBMFX010070979.1:0-10553 GCA_037832545.1 Rhabdalestes septentrionalis
AGATTAACGATGTTACGTCCCAAAACTTTCGTCCATTGTGCGGCACTGTGAATTAGATTTTAGATTCTCTGCTCGAACCCGAACCCGGTCCGATATTGCCTGCCACCACCCTCGGGTCAGACCGGGCCGTGACACAGCATTTGTTCGGAGCAGCGCGGGTGTGAGTTTCAGAGCGTGTGTTATAATGGCCTACATTTAAAATGTAAATAATTACAGTCAATTTGTCGGGCCGGGCTGGTTTCGGACACAAGTGCACAGGGTTGGGTCATGTCGATATTCATTTTTTGGGCCCGATCTGGGCTCTAATGTAAAGGAAATGCATCTATAGTGGACAAATGTTTTGGGACACTCTTTTTCTTGATTTTCCTCCTTTAAAATTGGGTGCGTCTTTTATTCCGGAGCGTCTTATAAGGCGAAAAAAACTGTACCTCATGTTTTTTACCTCAGTTCCGCTCGAGCTGCATCTCGGTCGCTGCGCAACCAGTTGTAGTGGAAGGGTGGAGCCGAGCCAAGCCCATTGGACTGTACCTTTCCTTGTATATACGCAAGTTATTATATTAATATCATAAATCAAATATTATTCGACTAATCGCTAAAATGCGCGAGTGTTGGTCGACTAGGAATATCTTTAGTGCTCATAAGCACCCACATTGCATAATATGGGTATCAGCTCAATGATACACACAAGATAACGTAAAAAATATTAGCAATATATCTAAATAAACTTATAAAACTGTGTGGCTACAGTAAAACCTAATCAATGTCACTCCTGTTACTTAGATGTCAAACCTGTTACTCTGGAAAATTAACAGGACTGACAGTAAAAGGGTTGACGATTTCAATCTTATTTGCCCCTAGTTAATATTAGCTTAAGGTCACAAGAGCAGATGTCTTACAATATGAAAGGATATTGCTTATAGATATGGTAAAAATTAAGATAAAAAATAATAGTATTTTAATTAATATGTTAAAAATTGGTAACAGGAATGATGCGGTATGATGTCCCCACCCCCAACCATCTCATAAAACAACAAAATTCTACTTTATAGAAGAGAGAAACTTTTAAATGTTGGAAATCCTCTTTTAAATGTTGGAAATCCTCTTCCTGTAAATGATGTAACTTCCCATAAATGATGTCACTGCTGGAATGTGTCATTATTTTACAGGGTGTGTCATTATTTTACAGTAACAGGGTTGATTTGAAATCAGGGGACACTGATAAAATGATTTAAATTTCACAGAGATGACATGTGTTCATGCTGAAAACATTGCTTAACAATGAGATTACTTTTAGAACAATATACTAATGTGGAAATTTTTAATTTAAATTTTTCCAAAAATTTACTATTAAGAAGACCGGCTGAAAAATAACTTTGTGAGGGACAGGCAAAAGTCCCTGCCTTATCAACATAAAGACAATTTTAACCATGGACAATAATATTTAATCGAATTAATTTTGAGGTAGTATTGATGACAAGTAATGCTAATGTTATATTTTGAAATGATGCATGTATCTGGTATTATAGTGATTTTGACAGATTATTTCTCTGGTGACAGATTTATGACAGATTATTTCACCGATTCCATGGAATGACCCATATAAATATATACACGTAAACGCAGAAACGCATTTTTCCTTTCCACATGTAACCTCAATAACCTCCATTTTCACTGAACCAAAATGCCGTTTATGTGGGGACGAAAGGCCAAAATGCATTGAAAGACCTGTGGACGTGTGGACATGGCCTTTATTTCAAGCCTCCCACTGGTGTTGGTTTAACAGCTCAGTTTCTTGTTATGTTTGAAGTTTATTTTCAGGTTTTTATTTAGTCAATCTTATAACTGCAATGTTCTAACTTCTCTCTCTGTAGGGAGTAGGCAATCTTAGTATGATTCAGGGACATTACAGACCAGTGGACAATGGTGAGGAGAGACAGAAGTGACAGGTGACCTCTACCAGGTGCCCTCCCCGCTGTCTCTGTTAATGCATTTTACAGTACATTTCATTCTGGCTGATCATTCCTCTCTCTCTCGCTCTATTGCTCTCTTGTGCGCTCTCACGCTCTCTCTCTCTTTCTCTCTGTGTCTCGTTGTCAGTATCCATCCTGTCCCAGACCACGAGGAAACAAGACACAAAAACAAAACACCCCCTTAAATGGGAGGAAATAAGCCAAAAAAAAGAGAGAAATGCGGAACACTTTCCAAACTCTTCCTTCTTAGTCCATTTACATTATTTTGCCCTTAATAATCACAGTCTGGTCTGTAGAGGAAACTGCATGTGGTCTGTGTTCTGTGTTACTGGCTGATGGCATGTGTGCTTGGGATGGAAATTGGGGAGAAATGTCTTCACCACAAGCAAAACATGCAGAGTTTCATTTGCTAGGCAAGTGAATTGATGGAGCAAACAGTACTGCCTGACATTTGGGTGGTAAACCCAAGAATGAATCGGTCTGTGTTCTATATCTACTTTTACATGATTTAGCAGATCCAATTGATTCCGTAACTACAGGGGACAGTCTTAAGGGTCTTACTTAGGAACCCAGTGGTACCCAGGTACGATTCAAACCCATGACCAAGTGGTCCTGAGGCAAGTATCCTACCCACTGATCCTGATGTGTAAAGTGCTTTTTACAAATACTTTGTTCTATAAAACGATAGATGCCCTGCAGATTGTTGCTGATTTAATTTAAAGCACTCAATTCCTATATATATTTTGTGTGGGGGTTTTTTCTCCCTGAGATCTGGGTATATTAATGATCCCACATCTAATAAATACCCTGTGGGGTTCCTGACCACTGAAGTGGGTGAAGGGGATCAACGATGCAGAAAAGTAGTGTAAACTACAAATTGCACCTATATGGTCAGTGAAGAGCACAAAGTGAGCAATCAGTCTAGATAAAAGGTAGGTACATTTAAAAATGTAATACATGCAGTAAATATATGATACCACATGTCCTCACTAAAATGCGGAAAGTGTGCATGTGTGTATGTTCAAGGTGCACAGATGGAAACTGATGTATAGTGTAAAGGTTAAGCTCTTAGCACAGCCAGGTCTGTGTGTATTGCTCACCCTGGGGGAGGGAGAGGGGAGAGGTTACTGCCCTGCCTGGTTAATTGATTCAAGGGCAGGACACATCATAGATATACCTTACATGCCAGTATTGTGCAGTTTCCTTGTTTAGACTGATGGGCAGCAGAAATAAAATGTGCATAGGTTCTAGAACGCTTGCTCATGTGGGAACGAGGGCTGTTTGAAGAGGGGGATAGAGTGAGGGATTAAAAGTATAGAAGAATCCCTGCAAGAGAAAGACCTTTAGATGAAAGCGTGACTGGAAGACCACCTCCGATTTCAATACACATGATCTAGTGAATTGGGGATTATAACATGTACTACAACCTTTTATGTCCTGTGTTGTGTATAAGGTGGCTTAGAACAGACTACTGCAAATTTTCATTCTAGGTATCATTCAAATTTTGTAAGCTTTAAGTTTTGACTTGGTGTAAACCTTTATCTTTTACAGTGATGCTTGAAAGTTTGTGAACCCTTTAAAATTCTCTATATTTCTTTACAATATGAATTTAAACAGCATCAGATTTTCACAAAAGTCTTCAAAGTAGATAAAGCAAACCCAGTTAAATAAATGAGACAACAGTATTTCACCTGATCCAATATTACAAATCTGTCGGTGGCAAAAATGTGTGAACCTTTAATTTCAGTGTCTGGCTGCACCTAAATGGAATTTTAGTCCATTCCTCCTTACAGAAAAGTTTCAGCTGTAGGATGTTAGTGGATTTCCTCCCATGAACTGTTCGCTTCGGGTCAGTCCACAACATCTCAACTGGATTAAGTTCAGGATTTTGACTAGGTCGTTCATTCTTAAATCTTTTTGGTAGAACCACTTGTGTGGTTAGGATTGTTTTCTTGCTGCATGGTCGACTTTCCCTTGAGATTCAGTTCATAGACAGATGTCCTAAAATGTCCCTTTAGTATTTACTGGTATAATTCAGAATCCACAATTCCATCAATGATGGCTTGCTGTCCTGGTCAAGATGCAGCAAAATAGACCCAAACCATGATACTACGACCACCATGTTTCACAGACGGGAGAAGGATCTTATGCTGGAATTCAGTGATTTCCTTTCTCCACAAATAATGCTCCTCACTCAAAAAAAAAAGTTCTATTTTGGTCTTATTCATCCACAAGACATTCTTACAATAGGCTTCTGGCTTGTTCACGTGACCTTTAGCAAACTGCAGACGAGCAGCAGTGACTTTCTCCTTGAACCCTGCCATGAAAACCCTTATCGTTCAGTGTTCTCCTGATGGTAGACTCGTGAACATTAATATTAGTCAGTGCAGGAGAGGCATTCAGTTTCTTTTTATCAACTTTGAGGACATGTATGATGTTTCTGGACACATCTATATAAAAATATAGACAATTCTAAAGGTTCACCAATTTTCAAGCATCACTATTTTTTCGGCCAACGATTTCAGCCTTTTTTCCATTCAACACATTTGACCATTTTTGACCAAATCCTTTTGGTGACCTGCAACTTTGTAATACACACAAATCAAAGATTTATGTTTTACAGTCCTGTTAAAGCGTTTTGTTAAATGGGAGACCTATGTGAGGTTTTGTTTATCCTGTAATGGCACATCTTGAATAATTAACTGAGTATTGAGTATTGAGGACCCATGCACTGATCACAGGATACCTTCAATAATGTGGTTAACCAGCAGCATTTATTATTTTGACCAATACTGTTTAGATTATTTGGAACACACACACTCAACTGAAAGACGGACATTTGGATATAAACAAGCAGGAGGAAAGAGCCTTTCCATTGTAGATAAAATGAAATATGCCGACATGATTGAGTTAAAAGTCAACCTGAAGTCAAATTCATTCATGACCCTGGACATATTAGGCATGGATTATAACATCTTGCCCTGTTTTCATTGAAGGCTTCAAATTCATTATGATGTTGACTGTAAGAGTGGATGAAAAATTGGGATATATTTTCAGGATAAATAGTATGTGCTACATTACATAAATAGGAGAGAATGACAATTAATTTTACCTTTGATTGTTTTTGATGTATTTTTTTTTAACAAGCACAGTTTATTATTAGTACTTTTTGTCATTGTGATATAAGAGTATTACTCTGCACCCCCACCTCCTTCACCTTTAGGTCTACCGGGTTTTTTTTTCTTGTGGCCTGAAGACTATTCCTGGCATGAGATTTGGTGCAAATGTGTTATTTGATCCTTTTCCGTGAATATATTTGAGAATCCCAGTTTGAGACTGAGTGGATTGTGCTAATGTAAACCAGAACTGCTGATCCACTATCAGCAGTGACCTGCAACTTCCTGGGCAAAAAGTTGATTCTTTTGCTGTTGAAAAATGCTTGAAGAAAGAGAGCAGTGGTTTAGGGAAAGTGCAGAAGTTGTGCAGGTTGTTCTAAATCAATAGGTGGAGAAACATATTTTTTCATCCCTTTATTCCTGTAGTGTTCCACCTCTAGAACTTTGCACGTTTAAAGCCTAGACCAGTTCAAGCACCTGTTGCTAACAGTTGCTGATGTGATGTCAAGGTTCTGGTGCAGGTCCTTGCCTGCAGTGTACTATTTTTAGCTCAGTACCTACAATGCCCATAATACAGGTGGGGGGAGTGAGTCGGCTTTCTCATCAGCATGCTGTCTCACACCTCGCTGAGATTTAGAATTGATTCGACTGCACCTCTGCAGCATAGCCTTCCCATCTATCTTTTCATTCTCTCCTTTAGCTTGGGAGCATGCCTACTTGTATACTTGGACTAGTATTGAGATTTGTCACACAGTAGTACTTTTTGCTCTAAATCACTTTTTTCACTTCCCTAACTGACTACACTGCTCTGTATCTACTGTCTAGCCATCTTAGCTGTAAAGGCCTTGTTGGAAACGGCACGGCTGGCCTGATGACCTCTGACAGGTGTGCTGAAGAGATGGTGATGAAGAGAAAGAGGTGGAGAGTGCTCTAAGGAGAGTGCTGGTGAGAGAAAAGTAAGCAAATAACTCAGTTACTTGGCCTTATCTGTCCTGGCCCCTAAATGTGATGGGAGGAATTCACTCTCTTCTCTTATTGATGAAGCTGTAATAATAATGTCCCTCCTGTTCTCTCCTCAATAATTCCATTTATATGTGGGAAATGTCTTGTACAATCTGCAGGTTGCTCCTCACTGCTATGAAGCTTCTTTATATTTTTGTGTTTTTGCTGCACTTCACACTAGGGCTGGGCAATTAATCGAAAAGTAATCGGAATCGACAATCAGAACCTATAATCGATCAAAATTTCCCAGATCGATTATTTCAATTACTTTCCCTTTAAAAACACTACAGTGTGTCACTATATTTAATTAGAAAAACATTTATTTATTTTTTTAAACTTTTTTTTATAAGAACATAGTGACTGTTAAATTTAGGCAATGTGTGCTTTAATTTCAGTTGTTTAAAATTGATGTTCAATAAATAATCGTCGATAGTGTTTCCTTTAACTATTTTAAAATCAAGCACCCTTCATTCGAAAATCTCTCATGTCAGCATATTTACTGTATAAAACTGAACTATGAAGGCAAAAAAATAAAAAAAGTAAATAAATGAATCGTTCATTAATCGTAATCGAGTTAAAATGTTCAGTTAATCGAGATTTTGATTTAGGCCAAATCGCACAGCCCTACTTCACACAGAAGTAACTTATTGTTGCTGCGGGGCTGAGGATCCACCAACAGTGTCCTTTGGTCAGAAACTGACTGATAATAAAGGACTAAAGTGTGACTAACAAACTCAATTGCGCCAGATCATTCACAATGTTACACATTTTGGAGCCTTTACATAGTTTAGAGGCTTATAGCCCTGGAGAAGGAACAGGAGAATGAGTCAGTCAGTACACCAATTTTACCACCCATGTAAATCCTATGACCTTCTCAAGCTTTAATTAGGAAAAGAAATCTCATGCCACGTAGAAGTTTTCCTACTGGGTTGGGCTGTTCTGTTCAGTGGCTTTATACTTTTCTCCTTGACCGCTGTTTCCCTTTTGTGTTCCCAAGAGCTTGGTCCACAAAGTGCTCTTTTACCCTAGACATTAACTGTTCTCCATTATTAATGAGTGTGCCGTTCTGTGAGGTGGCCATACTGAAGTCTGTGTAGCCCACAGTTCTGCTGTCTACAGATCACTTAGAATGTTCCTTCATTTTAGCCGGCCCACATCACAGGACAGTCACTTAAATATTAGGGATGAGACATGATTTTGGAATATTCGATATAGGTTTGAATATCGACTAGATATTAAGAATACCGTTATCTCACTTAAGGGGCTCCGGAAAAAAAAAAACATGGAACAGAAATGTGGACGTTTCCTCCCCAATGCGTCATGTAACGCATTAATTCAGCCTGAGGATGGCGCTAACACTAAAGCTCCCCCATAGGCTACTCCAGAAGAAGAAAACTGAATTTTACTGTGTGGCGTGAATAATGCAGAGACCTGAGGCTAGTAAGAGTTGCATATGAGACTCGTTTGTGTTAAATGGCAATGAAGCTCAGTGCAAACTGTGTCATATGAAGCTGGAATATCACAGATCAACCACTACCAGGCACAGTCATCCGAGATCGAAGCTCCCGCTGGAGTGACTTCAGGCCGTTTCACCGGATTTAGCCTTATTGGCTCGGCAGATCTAAATGTGGTTAGTGATGCATTTTAAAAATTAGTCTAGAATAGAGTTGAATAGGTGACTTGCTCTTGTTCATTTAATGTACTGTGATTTGGCACATAAATAACTTTCTAACTCTGTCGTCATTGGTTTTTGAGCATGCGCACATTTCGAATAATTCTTCCCGTTTTTCGAATAGTGTTTTTGCCAAAAGTCACATCCCTATTAAATACTATGTACTGAACTCACAGCTGCTGAAAAGGTTTGTAGACCTGAGGTAAAGAACTAGAAACATATATAGAACCTATATTACCCCTAGAGTAAAATTCAAATTTTCTTATGGGAAAAGTAGGGCAATGTATATATGAGCTGAGCCATTTTACATAAAAACTGCTAACATTTGGTAACTGCCGTTAATGTTGAAATACTCCTGACTCAGCATAGGAGCATAGGCATTTTACAGGTGAAGTTCACATTACAGATTTTTAAAAAAAGGTCAATTTAAGAATTGGAGGTTTAACTCAGCAAGTGAGAGATGTCTTCTAAAGAATAGCAAAGGGGGGGAAAGGTGATCATTGTTTGAAAATTGCAAACAAATCCCAGGAGTTTGCAGTGTCACAGGAACTGTGAAACTCTGGCATGCTTGTTATGTTCCTCACTAATTGTTTGTTTGAATGATGTATAAGAGGTAAGCGAGATGACTGGTTAGTCACCAAGGTGCTCCAGAAGATGCTTGAAGACAGTGAGGGAATCCGCAGTTCCAATTGCAAGAGGGAGTTTGTTCCACCACTGGGGGGCCAAGATTAACATTTAAAAACGAACTTCGCAGCTGCATTCTGAACCAGCTGCAGCGCTCTTGTTACGTTCAGTGGAAGTCCAGCCAGAAGAGAGTTGCAGAACAGAACGACAATTTTTCATCCAGGAATTTTAGTCATGTGCATAAAAAGGGTAGGAAACGAGGCTATGAGGCTACTACATGCCCAAGAGAGCAAGTTTATAGAGAAAAGTGAAGTGGTCCAAGGACTGAACCCTGTTGTACACTAGTGGACAGTCTTCACAGGGCAGACTGGGAGCCATGAATTCTAGCTGGCAAATCTGGGTAGGAAGCAAACAATTGCCAGTGTGGTCCAGAAAGGTAAAAAAGAAGATAGGTTGGCCAATCCAGCTGCATGAAGTTTTTTGGAGACATCTTTATTTATTTATTTTTATTTGTTTTTTTAATAATCTGTCATTTTTTTTCCTTTGTTGTTGAATCAAGTAATTTTTCTTCAGGTATTTTTAAAGAAATTATAGTTAGAGACGGTTTTAAACTATTTTACGCTATCAAATAACCATAGTTATCTCCCTAAATGAGGCAGTGAGGCGTGGGTGTAAAATAAGTGCTGTAAACAGTTAGTGCCCTTTTCTACCGTGTCGGCAGGGTAATGATATTTTCTTCCCTCATGCCTACCTCATTCAGATACCCTCTGAGTTGAGCAGCCAGCACAAAGCAGATTCGGACAGGTTTGCTCATTCCAAGCAACCTGCATACACAGATCCACTTTTTGCGATGAACCTGTGAAATATCACTTGGCACGTTATATCCACACTTCACGTTGAAATGATATTGTATGTGTTGGTTTTGTAGTCAATTTGTATTAGATTTGTATTAATGTCATATTAGTACTTCACAAATAGCATTTTTCTGAATATTAATTTTCATGATTTATCTATTCAAATAAAGAGTTTGTGTTGTCAGTGTAGGATTACATTACACCCTGCATGTTTAAAGTTCATGTGTGGTCTCAGTGTCCTACTTTAATTTGAATAAAATTATTCAATACAAGCTGATTGGTTTGATCAGTAGTGACGAGCAGTAAATGTCTGAATGTTACCACCTTACGGCAATTAACAGTCTATTGAAAACAAATACCTTTCCTAGATCGTTAGAACTTAAAAGTAAATGAGTTGCTCGTAGAAAATGTATGGACTTCATACCGGACTGCTGTGGATGTGGTACAGTCTAAAACTAGACAACATTCGAATGTACACTGAACAAATAAACTGTGATCAACCAAAAAATGTGAGTCCCAGACCTTTTTCAGTCTGTGGCTTTTATAAATATTTTTAACGATAATTCAGATATTTGCAATTTCTAATCAATTGTCCCTTGATGGACATTTATATTGATCTTGCATCATCTGTTGCTAATTTAACATTACAAAAGTTAGTAATATGAAAACTGAATTCACTGATTGTCCCAAATATAACTTGTGGAATATTTCATAATATTTTGTTTAAGGGCATCAAAACTTTGTCTATCTATTGAAGGATACACCTCTTCAACCCACAAATGAAAAGTGACAAACTTGTGTGAGTATGCAAGCAGTAGAATGTGTTTTTCCCTGAGTACCTCAAAGGGCAACGGAGTGTTTCTGCAAAGTAGATTAGCAGAGATCCATCAGCGAATGCCAGGGTGGCAAATGAAAGCAAAGACGTCTCCTGAGCAACCTGCAGGAAGGCTGCAACTATAGTTTTGACAAAAAAAGCCCTTTTTTTCATGATACTGCAAGAGGTAGTTTGCCAAGTTCTAGATAAATGTTTGTGACGTGCTTATTGTGTGTATGAGTTTGTGAACATGTGTCAGATAGTGGGCTTATTTCATTCTCATGTAATTGATGTTTGTGTGAGTCAATCGCCCTGCTGTCAATCCCTGCAAGTTTCCTGTAGGGTTGGGTATCGTTTGGGTTTTTTCGATACCGGTGCCAAATCGATACTTTGGAAACGGTACCAGTGCCAAAATGGTGCCTGAAACCGGTACTTTACAAAAGCCACAAAATGATGCTGGATGACTCAAGAATAATTTTTATTGAGAAAAAGGAATGCTTG
>JBBMFX010071001.1:0-10553 GCA_037832545.1 Rhabdalestes septentrionalis
CCGGCTTCAAAACTTCCTGAAGACTGTTCAGAGAGTATCTCCTCTCCTGATGCACTTTCTATATTCTTGTGCTACTCTTACATAAAGACTGTAGCTCTTCAAACTCTCCTCTGGTTCTCACACTGTCACAAAATTTCAGGGTTTCCTCGTATTGTAAGTTGTTTTGGATGCTGCTGTCACAGGGGTCAGACTGGCCGACCTCAGCTAAATCAGTGCACTGGTGGTCCCAAGAAGGCCTTTATTGTTACCACACATTCTTTTAACAATAAGCAGAAATACACAGATGTGAAACTGCACGTGAATAATAACATGGCAATCTGAACGTCACACTGATTCTGAATATTTACGCCAAATAAAGATGCGTCAGTAGTTTTTTGTATTCACTGAGAGCAACAAAAGGCCATAAACTGTGATATTCATCTTTAAAATAAGATTTCTATTGTACTCATGTAATCATTATGTGCAACCAAACCCTAAATTCAGTCCCGAGTCTCTCAGTGTCCTTCAGTAGAGTCCTGATTGGAGCCCCGTCCCGCAGCGCCTGTGCAGGCTGCACTCTTGTGGCGAGAAATAAAATTGCACTAACAGGGTGCTGTGACTCCTCTTCTGGCACTCAGTTGGTGGAGTCTTCGACACGACAACTGGGTTCAAGGCTGCTCGGCGTACGGAGACTCCAGGCACTGTGTCGTGGAAAGCGGACGGGAGGAGAAAGACGTCAGCACGCTCTATTAACTCCTATTGTTGATACTCCTTCAAAACCTGGTTTGCGATGACCAGTCTCTGAATCTCACTGGTCCCCTCGTAGATCTCGGTGATGCGAGCGTCCCGGTAATGTCTCTCAGCAGGCATGTCCGTTACATAACCCATCCCCCCCAGCACCTGGATGGCCTTCAGAAACAAAAGAGTTCATTATTGCTTATGTAATGATCTCCCTTTAGGAGGCAAAGTCAATCTCATTAATTGTAGCTCTTACACAGTGAGATGAAACAACATGGCACATCTTACTCACACTCACACACACACACACACACACACACACACAGTAATACATATACAGATCTGGAAAAATAAAAGCATGCATTTTATTTTTAAATCAGCATCTCAGTGAGTATAAAACCATTGTCTGTTAAATTCCTACACAAGCAAGTAATTCTGCTTTATGAAGTACTGAATAGAGATCACCTCTAATTTAATGAGGAAAGGTATAAAAACACTGCTTTAATCCACACTCTCCCCTCGCAATGTGACCAGTAGTGCGTCAAAGGTAAACGCCATTTTGTTTTAAGTGTAAGCAAGAGATCTGTTTTCTTTGAATTATTCATTTTCTGTAAACACTGCAGCCTTTTGACGTGCATCATGTTGATTTCCTTTGAACAATCAACAGGATTTACAATAAATTCTATTTTAAAGAACAATATTTTTATTTCGAAACAAAGAGAAATATTGTCAGCAGTATTGTCCGGTGAAGCCGTTCAGTTCAATACTCGCACCTATAAAATATAAAACTGGAGAAACTGAACATTCCTGCAGTGCTTTAATTTTTTTCCTAGAGCTGAACATGTTTACACATACAATAAATGTCAACATTAAACTTTTAAAAGATATTTTTAACTTCTAGAAATTGTTAAAATGTTGCATCAGTAGTAAAGTGATTAATGTAAATAGAACACTGCTAGATCTACACTGGCTACTGATGGCTGCCTGAATGAAGTTCAAGTCACTAACTCTTGCCTACAGAGTGACTTCTGCGTCTGCACCCAGCTACCTTAACCCCATCATCTCCCTGCTCCATCCCTCCAGTCCTCGAAGGAACAGCGCCTGGCCCTGCCATCCCTACTCACAGGGCAAACCCAGTCCACACTGCTCTCTTTTGTGGTTTCTTGCTTGAGGAATTAGCTGCCTAGCCTGACATTAGCAGCAGAACACTTCTGTTCAGAGAGCATCTCCACTCCTGATGAACTCTTTCCTTGCACATAAAAATGTATCAGTTTTAACTCTCCACTGGTTCTCACACTGTGCTGAAACTTGACGGTTTCCTTATATTGTAAGTCGCTTTGGATAGAAGCGTCTGTCAAATGAATGCAATACGATGTAGAGTTATTATCTGTGCATTTCAATATGAATTCCCTTAATTCCATACAACTGCGGAGAAGTTCTCACCTGATGGGAAACGAAGGTCGCCGCCTCAGAAGCGGCCAGCTTGGCCATGGCAGCCTCCTGTTAGAGTGAAAGTGGAAAAGACCAAAAACAAGGAATAACACGTCACATGTCACCTTTCTCAGACATCAGATTAGTCGTCTATCATGTTTCAGTCATGTATTATAGATGTACTGGCCTTGGAGTAGGGCTTGTGTCCATCTCGTAACATCGCAGCTTTCCAAGTGAGAAGACGAGCGCTTTCTATCGCCACGGCCATGTCCGCCAGTTTAAACTGGAAATGAGATTCATGTAAGAACCAAGAAACATCAATACAGCAAAAATAGCACCAGCATTCATGCAGCCAGCTCCATAATGACTGGCCCCTTTCATAAAGGCGAATAGAAATAACAAATCATTCAAAAACTTTAGCGCTTCTGGTACTTACATACCTGCTGTGTTCAGTCTGAACAAGGGCTGCACTATAGGGGCAGATAATCAGGACTGCAACTGTTATGTCTTTCAATATATTAAGAGGCTCATGTCATCACTTTTCCAAAAGGAAAAATGCTTAAGTATGAAAAGTATGAAACTACACTACAAAAATCAGTATTTGTGATGTCACAAAACCCAAATACCTCTATATGTTTCCGTCTCAAGCCTACAGTTTAGCCTCATCCATTCAGGATGATGTTCTAAGGAGAGTTTCATCCCCATGTTGTCTTTTATATGAGCTGTAATGCAGGACAGCCAATCAGAACAGGGATCATTTACATTCATCAGCCTTTTAGGTACAATAATAAAAACAAGAAAAAAATGTGAGGGAAACATTGGATATAGCCCCCAACACCTCAGTATTAGACTTTTGTTGGATTTTTCATGAAAACCTCCATTTGTCAGAGCAACTCAGGAGCTGTAATTGGTCGCCCTGTCAGAAACACTGTGATTGGTCAGAGACACATTTGCATATTTGCAGCCTTCTGTGATATCATTATCGCAGAGACAGGTATCATGATGATAATAAGCAGACAATATATCGTGCCGCCCCAGTCCAGACCAGAACAGCAGCTGTGAAACATGACTTCACACGTCCTTACGGACCAAAGAACCAAAATTTGCTCCGACCAAAAGAGGTGGGCATCAACCACACGCAGGCGTTTGAAAAACAGTGGAGAATTTCTTTCACCACGTCTCATCGCTCACACACGAGCAGCAGGTTTGTGAAGAGTGCACTGCACCTGTATGGCTTGCAGCTTCGCAATCGGCGCTCCGAACGCCAACCTTTTGTGAGCGTAATCGGCTGCACAGTCGAGAGCTGCCTGTCCGATTCCGAGCGCCTGGGAGGCTATTCCGATCCGCCCACTGTCCAGAGTTTGCTGTTCAACAAAGAAACAACAAATCAGCCCAGAAAAGGTTCAGTTCCCAAAATGTATCAATATAAAAGGTACCCGCTTCACCACAACCCTCTAAACAGCACCTAACAGCACCTAAAAAGTGCTGTATTTCTTATCCCCTGATTTCCTTGTTGGAGCAAATCTACTTTCTGCACTAAAACTGTCCTATTTTGGGGATCACCTGGAATCATCTGTTCCTGTTTTGTCACTGGTTCAGGCCTTCAGTAAAATGGTCTTTGTTCTGCATGAATAATTCATCTGCAGGTCACAGTGTGGCTTAACTAATAAAATTTTTTTGAGGGACTGGACTGAAACAGTTCCTCAAGACCACATTAATATACAAGAAAGTCTGGATCTTTGGAAGCATATAATGAAAAAAGAAGAGGGGCTCACAGTAGTGTTTTAACCAGAGAATTCAGAATTCAGTATGACTCAGCCTCACCATGGCAATCTTGAAGCCCATCCCACGCTGGCCGAGCAAGTTGCCCAGTGGCACTCGACAGTCCTCTAGAATCAGGTTTGATGTGGAGGAGGCTCGGATTCCCAGCTTGTCCTCTTTCTTTCCCAGAGACAAGCCTGGGTGAGGCATCGGCACCAGGAAGGCACTGATTCCCTGAGGAGAAGGAATACTAGTAGTATATTTATACAGCACGTTATCACACACAAAAGGTGCTCACATGTGTTTTACAGAGATAGAAAGCAAAATCAAACAAAATCAGTTTTTTGTCTTATTTTGCAAAAATTGTTTGGACCCATAATCTCTTAACAATTAGCAATGTTTTTAATGAACCAAATGCTGGGTTTTTTTTTTCTTTCTTTTTTACGTGGCTGGACATCTGAAGGGCTCTAGATTCCAGGTGGGCACTGAGAACTGAATTAATTCCAAAAACTAAATTGGAGACATCTGGCTTTTTAAAATATTGTATACATTAGTAGGATATCCTCCCCTCTGAACAATGTATGATAACAGCAGACGCATTAACCTTGTGTTTCAAGCTCTTGTCTGTTGTGGCGAAGACGACGGCAGCCGAGGCGTCCCAGCAGTTGGTGATCCAGGCCTTGGTGCCGTTCAGCACCCACTCGTCCCCATCCTGACGCGCCACCGTGGAGGCGGCACCCGCATCACTCCCGTTACCTTTCAGAGAAACACACATCTGATCAGGAGTGATCATGGGTGAATCAGAGGCAGATCAGGGTGAACCAGGGGTCACCACAAATCTCACATTAGCATTTATTTATTTATTCAGTGTGTACATCCAGCAGAGCATTTTAACCACAATCTGATCTAACACATTCCTCAAGGTAGAAACCTTTCAACCTTTACTACACTCAGTCACTTTATGACAATATACAGACTTTAATATGGAGTTGGTCCCTCCTCTGAAGCCATAAAAGCTTCCACTCTTTTTGCAAGGATTTTGGAGTTTCTGTGGGAATTAATGCCCATTCATTCTGTGGAGCACTTGTCGTCCAAAACATTCTGGTATGGTGGGGCGTTGTTCTTCACAGGAATTAAGGGGCCTAGACTCAACCCTGAAAAAGAGGTGTGTCCTAATACTTTTGTCCATATAGTGTACGATGTGGTAAATGACCATCAATGCCTAGCAAATGTCACTATCAAGCATTTCTGAAATGCTCTGGTTTGGTCAGACTTGTTAGATTAATGTCTAAAACCTTACAAAACCTCTCCAGGATGAATGCGTCCAAATCAACCCAGGGAAACTATATTTGACATGATGGAATACAGTTTCCATTTCTCCTCATCGTTTCTTGATTGTTTCTCTGATGTTGGGTGATAAGGCTCACAGTCAGTTTTCCGGTCCGTCCCAGTGTTGCTTGTTGAGGTCAGGGGTTTGTCCAGGCCAGTCAAGTATTTCGATACCAAACTCAGGCAAAACATTTCTGAAACAGGAAAGGACCCACCCCCAAAACTGCTGACACAAAAGGAGCATGGTTCTCATTATTAAGACGGCATTAAAATGTAGAGAACAGAACTAACGCTGTTTTTCCAGAGGGAACCACTGCACATTTTTCTAGCCTGATGGTCGTTGTTCCTTTTATTTTGGACTAGAGACTCTCAGCTACTCTTCCAACAAAATCTCTCTCTATTGTCTCTTAACTGTACCAACTTTGTTAGCGGTAGACAATGTCTGACAGTGATTATGTTACTTCACAAATCTCCTCTCATTTATCTCCATAAAGACTCACTCTCTCTCTGGGTTGACCAGAGGAGGATGGGTTCCCCTTTAGAATCTTGGTTCCTCCTGAGGTTTCCTCCTCCAGTTCAGGGAGTATTTACTAGCCTCTGTCGCTTTTGCCTTGCTCACTAATAGCTCGGACCTGGACTACTTGGTAACACTTTATATGAAGCGGTCTACATAATGTAACTGTCATAACAATGGAATGACACATGTGGTGCACTTTAATGACACATTAGTGATGTTTATGACTGTAGTCATAACGTGCTATAAGGTTTTTGGACCGTCAAGATGACACCTGGACAGTCCAAAAACCCAATAACACACTATGACAACAGTCATAAACATCACTCATGTGTCATTAATGTGCACCACATGTGTCATTTCATTGTTATGACAGTTATATGTCACCCTTATGTAGACATCTTCAAATAAAGTGTTACCGACGATTTTTCTGACAGCTTTGGTAGTAAAAAGTGCTACATCAATAAAAGTGAACTGAATGCCCCCTTGCTGAAATGAAAAGGCACAGCCCAATCAATGTATGACATCCACTCTTTGATGGGGGAAAATTTAAAGAATTTCCACTCTATTACAGTCTGGAAAAGGTGCGTTTAACACCACTCCAGTAGACAGTTGGCATTGGTGATCCTAAGCATGTGTGTAGCTCTTCGGCCAACTGGAATTCATTACAGGTCTCCTGGTGGTGCTGCAAGGAGTGATGATTTCAGCACAATACATACTTCAGCACCTCTTTCATTGTGAGTAGAATCAATTCACAATAACGTCACTGACCAGGACCAGCACATCACAAACCTGATAAACTGACGAGGGAAGGCCACAGTGACAGTCAGTACATAATTTAATGTGTAAATGCATTCACCTGGTTCACTGAGTGCGAAGCAACCGACTTTCTCCCCCGTGGTGAAAGGAGGAATCCACTGCTGCTTCTGTTCCTCAGAGCCGAATTTCAGAACTGGACCCAGATATAACGACTAGAATGCACACAATCAAACGTCAATGTGATTACACTCTTAAATACTCTTTAAAATTACAAAGGTTTGGGTCCACACCAGCTCACCTAGACACTAAAATAATTTTTCTTGGAAAACCACACAGTGAAAATATGTTAATGTCCTAGATACTACAATCAAATGTTTTTTTTTAAATGGACAACATTACATTAGTCTGATCTCTGGCAGTCATTTTACCTTTAGTGCTTTTATTTTACAGGTAACTATTTGTACTTAAGCTTTCTGTTTTCGTGTGATGCAGACTGAGCCTGATTTTCTCAGGAAGTTCAGAAGTTTTGGCTTGTCATGGCTTGGTCTGTCTGTCTGGACAGAATATGAATCTAAGTCTTAATCTGTTTATCTTTGGCTCAACACTCAAAACATTTCTGAACTCATTTCTGCCGGTGGCATTAAAACCAACAAAGCAAGTCCAGGCTGATCCCACTGAAACAGGTTTGGGCGGATTGCTGCAAAACGAAAATGAACCAGAATACAGAAGACATTTCATCATTAAGCAGTGTGAGAGCAGCACACTGGTGCACTGGGTGGTGCTGTCGACTCACAGTGAGAAGGTGGTGTGTTCTAGATCAGGGTTCTATCTGTGAATGTGTGTGTGTGTGTGTGTTTCCACCAGGAGATACTGTTTACTCCCAGACTCCAAAGACTGGCACGTAAAGAGGAGATATAAACTGCCCCTGTGTGTGTGTGCGCGCATGTGATAGACTAGTAACCTGTCCAGGGTGTTTATTGGCCATTAGGCTCCAGCACCCCCCACCCTGGTAAGAGATACGCAGATCAGAGAATGGATCGATGGATGAAGAGATCATGAAGTCCTGCTCTACTGGAAAATGCCTCGAAGATGAAGTTATCTCCATAGAGACTCAGTCTCTCTCTGGGTTTACCCTCTTCCCAGCTTCTGAGAGCTGGGGACATGCTCTAAGGCAGCTTTTCTCAAACTATGGGCCGCGGACCGGTGCCGGTCCGTGAGAAGTTACCCGCTGGTCCGCGGAGCCTCGGTTCTGCACCAATCAAAATTCAGTCAGATCCAGCTCTGATCTCAGGGCTGCTGTCACTGTGCGCCCCGCCCCGCCCCGCACCGCCCCCTCAACTTCAAGGCCCGCCCCTTGTTACAGGATTCTAGATCTAGCGTTCCGCCGTTTGTTTCATTCACTCCAAACTTTTCACGAACACACGTGTTACGAGAGCTATCGAAAAATCACTGCGTGTTCAAAGCAAATGAGTCTGAATTCTTTCTCTCGGAAGCATCCATCAAACGCTGCCCTTCCACACCACGGATCTGTGCGAGACCGCTTTTCTTAACCGACAGCCACGAAAACAGACAGAAACAGGCTGAACTCAGGACACTCGCTCCGAGCGGTTGTGTCCGCGCGTCTTCCTCGTTTCGACCAGTTAGTGGCGAGACAGCAGGCACACCCATCTCATTAAAATGTTGATTAAAAAATGTTGGTGCCAAATAATCCCTGTGTGTGACTAGCCCTGTAATTTAATTTAGGTTCAAAGTAAATCTGCACGTTCAGCACCATTTGGCAGTGTACAAAAGGGTAGTTAAAACCCCATTAAACAAAAATGTTAAAAGAACTAGGTTTCTAGGTTCTTATTTATATATAGTAGTATAGATACCTATTATTATTATTACAACAACAACAACAGCCTTATTACTTGTGATGTCGTTTATGCAGGGCCTTGCAGCCCCAAAGCCTGACATGACAGGTCCCCAGGACAAATCAGTTTGAGAAATGCTTTGTTTGTGTCTGTTCTGCCACATCACCACTAGTGAAGTAAAAGTGACCATTCTGTCATACAAGGACAGACCACAGCACACAGTGTGAATAGCATTAAATTCCTCCTCTGTATTTAAACACATCCATCAAGTGAAGCAGCAGGCACCCAGGACCCAGGAAGCAGTGTGTGGGTCCGATTCCTTATTCAAGGGTACCTCAGTGCTGCCAAAAACAGTGTTGGGATTCGACCCCATGTTTTTCTGACTGCAGGGCCACCTCTGCAGCCCTGACTCACATTATTGACACTAGCGATGACCCCAGTGGAGGCACACCCTCTGCTCAGCTCCTCAATGGCCAGGCTGTAGGCGAGGTAGTCCATTCCAGCTCCTCCGAGGCTCTCCGGCACCTCCACAGCCATCACACCCAGCGCTCCCAGCTCCTTAACCTGCGAGTACAATATATATACAACTTCACACTCACTTACACCACTCTCAGTACGCCCTGTTTCCCAGGAGACCTAAAAGGTTCTTCACCTGCTTGGCCGGAAACGAGTGGTTCTTGTCGAGCTGTGCGGCGATCGGGGCGAGCTCCTTCTCTGCGTAGTCTCGACACGTCTGCCTCAGCATCTGGTGGAGCTCCGGTAATTCTGCCAGCTGAGTGAAGCTCCGAGCGCCGCAACTCACAGCCACCCAGAGAGCTGAGACACAGAACACAAATCAAGGGTGTGTCTTCATATAACCAGACGAAGGATATTAGTACCATTTAATAATCCTACATTATTTGTTTACATGTGGTATTTCATTTACCTGTTTATATTGGTTACTTTTTTTTGTTTTAGTTTGTTCAGTTTGAATTAAATTCCATTTTCTATCACGTTGTGTGATGTAACCACACAGATCCGCTGTGAATGAGAGTTAAATCTCAGAGTGGAAATAATGGTTGATTGACTGAAATGCTACTATGTCAGTCCTCTCACTTTGGTAGTGACAGCCTGGCTGTTGTCCATGGCATTTTTGCCATCTTTGTTGGTAAACAGCATCATGGTAACAATTCAACACTGCCAAGTCAAATGTCATGATGTATAAGTGGCCTTTTCCAAAAAAGACACTGATAGCCTGGGGTGTGACAGTAACAGTGGCTGCCTCTGTTCCGCATTTTTGCACCGGTGTCTTCTGTTCTGGACGCAACTGACAAAAAGCACTGTATTACATCACCAGCTCTACTGGAATGCACAGCCTGTCAGATTCATACTGAAGGAAAAAAATCTCCCCGCACTCATACACACACTTCCCACAAATCCCTACACAACATAAATCATCCCACCTGTTTAACCAATCCCAACTGTTAAACCTACACGCATATATTCACTCGAAAAAAACAAAAGGGGGGGTAAAGGGGGTTTTGGCTGACACTTTTATCCAGAGCGACTTTCAAGGGATAATCCCCCTGGAGCAACTGATTCCCAGTGTAACTGATTCCCAGTGTTACACCCACTGGGAAACAACCACCCTAAAAGTAAGATCTAAATGTTGAAGCTTTTCTCCAGTGTGGTTGTAACGACTACATGTAAATGCACCTGGTGGTTTTTGGTGGTCTGGTGGTTGAGAAGTTGCTCCTGGGAATTAAAGGTTGTGGGGTCAAATCCCAGGGCCAAGAGTGGCACCACTGAGGTACTGTGCCCACACACACACAAACACACACAAACACACACACACACACAACTGTGCTCCTGGCTTTTGGCTACTTTACTGTGACAAATGGACACATTCCACCGGCTCATAAATGTCTCTGTAACCAGTGACAGGCGTTAACAATGAAACAAGTAATTTAACATTACTAAAGCAAAATATGAAGAAATGAGAGCTGGCTCAAGATTTTGCACATTACTGTATTTCTTTTTACTTTTGTTTCTGTATATCCGGGCTTAATATGAGCCATCCCACCAACTGTTAAACCTACATGCATGTATTCATACAAAAAGTGTAAAGGGGGGTTTTGGCCGACACTCTTATCCAGAGCGACTTACAAGGGACAATCCCCCTGGAGCAACTGAGGGTTAAGGTTTATCTT
>JBBMFX010071022.1:0-10551 GCA_037832545.1 Rhabdalestes septentrionalis
CTCTCTCATCTTTTTAAGTGGGAGAACTTGCACAATTGGTGACTGACTAAATACTTTTTTGCCCCACTGTACATTTCCCAGAGCACTACAATTAAACAGGCGAACTCACCAGGATTATAATCAAGATAGGAGTTCTTATGATCCACCAGAGATTATCATCGATAAAATCCCAGCATCTGAAGAAGAGAGAATCAGAAGAACATAGTCACTGACATTATATTTTCCATTTAGGCACCTGGAACTGTTTTGAATAAAACTAAATGGTGGCGCCGTGTTTGGTGTGATCTTGTTAATTAAGCTGCACTTAACAGTCGTTTCACTTCCAGCCAGTGTGACTCATAGACTGAAACCTGGATCTGATACAGTTTCACCAAACTGAGCAATAACTCTTGTCTCCATTATCACATTATCATAGATAACATGACTAACTGGTAATGCTGCAACTGACAGGACAAACATCTGATTTCCCAGAAAAACTTGTGGTGCTTAAAAAAATTCCTTAAAAAACTGGGAATGGCTGGTTGACATCGAGAATGAAATGACAGCATAATTAAAATCCCAAAATGCATTTGAAAAGTGATTATCAACCTCATCATTAAGCATTTCTGTAGTATATATCTACTTCTTATGTAAAACAATATAACATCAGTATATTTATTGGTAGTAAGGCTATAGCATAAAATATATAAAATATATATTCCTTGTGTACTAATACATCTTGAAAAAAAACATTAAACAGATCCAATATTTGTAATTAATTAAGGAAATGTATTTGTATTGTATATATGTATATATAGAGAGAAGACTTGAAGACTATGATAATTACAATTAACTACTTATTGATAGGACAAGCGATCAAAAAAAGCAAAGAAAAATCAAGCTAAATCCTGGACTTTCCTTATGTCTATCCACAAGCTGTAAACCAGTTTTATATATAGACTTATCCGACCTCAATGATGACACGTCATTTATTTCAAGTGTTAGAGCAAAGCCTTCAGATTCGTCTGAACAGCAGATTTGCTGCTTCGTGTCCAGATCTTTTTTCAGGATTTTATCCTTTGGCTCAGCTGGTTTAGTGCCACTAAGCTTAAGGAAAGCCTTGTAAGTGAAGCTGGACTCCATAAACACTATAAAAAAAAGCAATAGGCAATCATTTAGAGCAGCATGCTTTCATTTGTTTACAGCAAACTCACAAAAAACACCCATGTTGTGGGGTAAGATTGGGTGAATTCTTATGGGACAGCTGTAAAGAACTGCCTTTGAGAATAAATGTTTAGACACAATAAAGCAGATATAAACAAACCCTCTTTAAAAATCAGTGTGGCTTTGAGGCAAAATTTAGAAACACAGCAACGACTTACCCAACATCATGTAAGTAAGCTTTTGTAACACTCCATGTGGTGATGAAGACCGCAGGGACTCCTATCAACATTCCAAACACACACACACATGTCAGTATTACTATAATTGTGAGGGCATTCCATTGATTGTGTAAGACTGTATCCCTAATATGAGATGTACACCTAAACATAACCCATAGCTTAGCCTTATCATCTAAAAGCGAATATATCTGCAGGTTTAGTTCAGTAACACAGTGAAAACCATGCACTTTCTTTTCAGGTCCAACAAAATAATCCACTCTTATGCAGATTTTTATGTTTTCCTAACATTATTAGGACATTCAGTCCTTGCAAAATGATAAATGCGCACACACCCACATAAACCACCACAGACTCATTATTTTAATGTTGCTAAACACATATTTGATAACCAGTCCATGCAACTGGTTAACTGAACATAAACAAATCCACACAATTAGAGCCAGCTCATTAGTCAATAAGATCCATGAACCAATTGAGTAAATACCAACAAAAACAGTATATTATAGTGGCACCACACAGCAAAAGACAAAAAGTGAATTATGACTTATTAATCTCATATTTCATGCACAGTGAAACGAAATCATCGAATATGTCAAGTAGTTGTTGTGACTGCTGTTCATTAACAGTAGTGGAGCTACATTCTTACTCCAGATCTCGATAGTGGGCTTTTTCATGATGGCCCTGAGGAGCTGATGAAGTTTGAATAACACTGACATATCAGTGTTTTCTTGTTTATAATGTTCTGAGCCAGTAATCTTTTTTTATATCATATATGTAGAGGATCACTTTGCATTTTTGTTTAACTCCAGGGAACATAAACTATGAGAAGCTGCCAACAATACAAATCTCAGTATCTTTCTGCTGAATATATATCATTTTGGATAACAGATTCTTAATTGTAATTGCTCATATTTCTTACTATTATCTACTATAATAGTTGGTTATATTAAAAGAAATGTTACAATTTACACATTTTTCTATTTACCTCAGATACAGACAATCAGAAAAGACATATTTGGAGAGCACTTATTGAAATACTCAACAGTCAAATATCTCAAATAGCCCACATTAATCCACATACACCACAAAGTATTCATTCAAATCACTCAAATCACATCCATCTCTTCATTAAAAACAACACAGACCTAAAGATGTGGTTTAACTCTGGTTTTGCTGTGAGCTAAGATGAACAAAACTTCACCACTTGGTTTCTGAAAATATAGTGTTGTACCAAATCCAAAAATCTGCATGGGTTTAATGAAGGTCTGAATGTGGTTTAGGCAGGTTGAGAGAAGTTGTAGTGTGCAATTGTTTTTATGAAAATGACTGGGGTTCTTTTGGTGACTACTGACTTCGTGTTTGTGAGAAACATTGGGATGTCAAACAGGTCTTACTTCTAGGAGAAGTAAACAATGTGCAAATCAGATATTTAAAGATCCAATTCTGATTAAACACACTGAAACAAAACCAATTACATTTTAAGACAAGAGACAATTATATTACAAATGCAATTAATCCAAATCCTTAGCATTTACCTTGAGATTATGAGCAATTCCTTCTTTTGAACACTGTCTAGGCTGCATAAAGAGATTATATTTGCTGTCATTGCTTCATGACACTATGGTGATGAGAGTAATTCTTCATGCTGTTAATAATATTGTTATGGTTGGTATAGAATCATCAGTACTAACTAACATCTCAGTGGTCCTGAGTTCAAAGATTTAATAGATTTTTCAGTGTTTATATTTCCCAGGGACTTCAAACTTTTGAAGTCACCAAAACGATCCCAAGAGGCTTGGGACATCGCAACCACAGCTTAAGCTTGTCAATGATGCTGAGGACGTCACAACAACAATATATCAGCCTTTTAACTTTTGACCCATGTGCACAAACTCACCCCAGCCAATCAGAATGTACCACCAGAAGTACTTCCTATGGGAGAAGAAGGAGACGGCCAGGAGAGCATGCAGGTAGAGGCCTTCAACCAGCAGCCAGAAGAAACTGGCCATGATTCCGTACTGGAAGAACACCATTGCTGCCTTGCAACCCACCTGTAATAAACAAAGCCTCGGGTGAGCGGTGTTTACTGCCCTTCTGAACTTGTGTACACAGTTGAGGTCAAGTCATTGCATGTTTATACTTAAGGACAGTTGTTAGCTTTTACAACTTCGCTTAGTTGCTGCACGTCCACCTCGGTAGGAGGGAAACCTTGTGAACCTCCAGTGAAAGCTATCGGAACAGGGATGGAAAGGGGAATAAATGAAGCCTTGATCTTATTCTGTGTTGTGAAGCAGCTGTACAAACAGTTACCACTACAAGGCAAAATATATTGCCATTGATAATATATGTCAAGATATTGAGCTTCAGAATTCTGATGTCTGCAATTTGCAAAAGAGACATTATACGTTTTATTGGGTTTTGGGCTTTGGGGTGTGATTTATAAATCCTATGCAGGTGTCATATTCCACATAAGCCTTATTTGGATGGGACTTTTACAGTGGGGTCCTGCTATTCTGTGATTTTATCTCTTCTTGTATTGGCCATGTCCGTGTTTTTCCGAGGCCAAACTTGTGTTTTACCAAACTCAGGAATGCTCAGATCATTTTAGTCCCATCCAGATACACATCTTTGTGCTTTCCTAAACAGGTGCCATCTTACATAGCCTGCTACTCATGCTATTTAGCTTCTTATCCCAAATCCATGTAAACCCTTCTCAAATCATGGAACGATGGATGCTGTAGAAGTTTCTCTGAACTATCTATGCAGTCTGTGTGGTAGAACGTAATGTCTATTCTCTCTCTACAGTGAATGCAGGAGCTAGGAATTATACAGATCACAAAAGATATGGTGAATATAACATTCAAGTTGTAAAGTTTTTTTTCTTATTCACAATATCATAAATATTTATATGATCACATGAACACATGTGATGCAAACAAGCAAATAAATCGACAACCCACTAGAGACTCACTCATGAACTATTAACTGTGTGTAAGCAGACACCCACTGTTATCAAATGTAAACAGTAGAGACACATAAACTCCCACTTACTGAAACCACTGACTGCAGATGACAGTGCTCAAATGGATGAAGTGCAGACGTGTGACACAGATGAAAGCTATAAAACCACGTTAAGCACAGACGGCTGATCATGATGATTCACACAGTGGTTCACCTCACCTTATTTGACGATTTGGCACATGAGGATTGGACTAAAAGTTTATTTTAAAACTGAGAATTTCTAACAAAAATTATATTATAACAAAAAATAAATTAATGTAAATTAAAAAGTTAGTAAAAATGTGTCATATTTTTCTTAAGATGAACAGTATAATTTCCATGCAACAACAGCCTCCCTCCAGTTTGAGAAATCCAATTCTCTAATATAGTTATAGTAGCAGGAGCCTCACAGAGCTCTTCACAACATTTTAACCACTATCAGAATCTCATGGCTCGAGCACATTAAACTTTGACCAGAATTTCATGACTTCAAGGACTTTTATCCTAAAAAGGAATATCGTGGTTCAAGCACATTTGACCTTGATTGGAATCTCATGGTTCAACCTCAAGTTAGCCTAAATCAGATTTTCAGGGCACAAGCGCATTTAACTTCTGGTGAAAACCTGCAGCTCAGGCAATTTTAACCCTGATTAGAAAGCCCTGGCTGAAGCACATTTAAACTCAACCAGAATCTTGTGGTTCATGTAAATGTAACCTTAACATCTTGTGGCTTGAGTGCATTTAACCTAAATCAGAACTTCATGGCTTTAGAACATTTAACCTTATTTAAAATTCTGCGACTCAAGCACTTTTACCGTTTACTGGAAGACGATTTAAAAAGCTCGCATAGTTGTGTACACGTCATTGAATGTAGATCAGCGAGAAAAAAAAATCTGATGCACATCAAATACATTGACAGGTGACCCACAGACCACATTACTTCAGAAACATTACATCACTCTTCATTTTTTCTTCAGGGGATATTTGTGTATTGTTTATTTAACAATACAGACACTGACAAAATTGCCAATATGATAGGAAACTGATGAAAAATCCTATTCCCACTTCCAGTCAGAGACACTCCTAGGTTTTCCTTTTAATGACCATTCCCACTAGCTATTTGCCACTAACTTTGTGGTAATAAGCACTTTGATTTGCATATCAGATGGACCTCTGCAGCACATGGAACAATTTGTAGAGCTCTTTAATCAGGCCTGCCATGTTGACTGGTGCTTCAGTGAGTGGTTAAACGGGGTAACTAGGGTGACAGGAGTGTTTGCACGTTGTCATTTGTTAATGCCATGACGTATTCCTCTGGCTAGCAGCTGTGTCTAGGCGACACACTGCACTACGGCCACGCAAAGCATGTTTATAAAGCAGGCAAATGCCTTAAACCACTCAATGCACACAGAGGCCTCCAAAACATGAGCCTATTTGTGGCAAAATAAAAAAGAGTAGCTTTTGTTGATGAATCAGTGCCAACTATTTAAACACTTCACTCGACCTCAAAGGTCTTAGGCCATGATAAAACATGAGAATCAAACCAAACCGGCTATGGCAGGCCAAACACAGGGCAAACACACTCTTTCTCCACACCCTGGCAAAGGAAACCATTAGCAACCTCTCCAAAGCTTCTGAAGGATTTGACAAACGATGTTCTGCCCAGCCATGGCCTTGGGATCAAGAGTCATTTGATCAAACAGCAATCAAAGTATGAAGCAGGACATACAGCATTAAAGCAAGACTGTCCACGCAAGTGATTTATTTCTAGTTATTTCAGGGGAGGGGGAGGGGACAGTCATCAGCAATGACCTAAGACTGTGGACTTACAGGTGATTTGGGGTCAGGTGAGTAACAGGTGAACTGAAGCTGAAGGTCCTTGACTGAAACATTTAAACATAGCATGAAGTGGACTTAAATAAATCAAATATTTACAAACGGACAGCGCAATGGAAATGCATATGGGACAAGCATGATTCATGTGCATAAGATATAAAGGCCTCATTGTTCGTCTTGAGCCATAAACCATTCCGCATATGAAAATGTGAATGAAATCTGCATTCATAGTGCTGGGGCCATTTGTAAATCTCAGTTTCACACAGCTCCACTTCACTGTAACATTGAGCCAGCCATCTTCTCACAGGTTCTACAAGCCCCAAATACTACATTTTCTCTGTATTTGAATGGTGTTTTTTGTACCAAAATCTGTCATACTTAAAATTCTTAAGGTCATGTTCCACCTCTCCTTATCCCGTAGAACTAAATAGGCTAAACGGGATTATGTCTCATTCATAAAGTCAGTTCTGATTGGTTCTGACAAACCTTAACCCAAACCTGACCCAAATTCAATCATATGCAATAACAGGGAGGGATTTTTTACTTAATAAACAAGAACATGGATCCATTGTGGTCTTTCAAACGACCCAACACATCTTTTTTACTCCATTCATGGTTTCACATTCACGGCGACTCCTAAAATTTCCACTAAGAATAGCTGATGATGTGACAAAAAAGGAAACAAAGAATGCAAGAGAGTGAAAAATTGCCCTGAAAAACAATATTTTGTGGGCTGGGTCAGGAGGGCAGGCCTCTAAGACCGATATTCTTAACCTCTAATAGCTTTGTATATAGTCTCCATGTCTCCATGCAATGTATTAAGGAGTTCCTCTGTGCTACTGAGACAACTCTGGAGTCATAACTTTCAAGAATAAAGGCAAATTGTGATTTATTGCACAATATTACAAAGTTGATGTAAATAAACTGGCTTTAAAAGCCATTGACATTATTCGCAGCTGGGGAACACTAAACGTGCCGTGCTCTGGGGTCCAACGGCTGGAGCTTGTGACCCTGCAGACAGATTTACTTTGGTGTCACTTCTCACACTCGGCAGGTCTTCACAGAGCAATTAATCCATGATTCCAGATGACAGTCGTAACTGTGAGCATAAACCACAGAAACTTCAGGATGGGTTTTGAATGAAATCAAACTCTTTGCTCTGAACAAATTTAAACATATTACCAGCACAGCACCAGCCTCCATTCTCCTCCATGACATACCGACAAAGAGGCACAGCTTCCAAAACAAGTAATACTTTCTCATATAATCCACATATACCCATATATTCATATGTGTTTGTTTAATCTATTTACATGTTAATCAAAAGCGGGGAGTGTGGAGGAAAATTGATTAGTTAGCGTGTTTTGCAGTATTTTATATTCTCTATAATTAAATTCTGCTCTGTTTGTGTTTTTCTTTTGTTCCATTGTTTCTGAAAATAAAGTCTGTGAACTGAAAGAGGAGAGAGGATGTTGCTTAGAAAAAGAAAACTCTTAGAGGTTGTGTGCTTAAAATATGAATAGTCAGATGCAGGTGTGCATCTCTTGCAACGACCTTGTAATGTCAGCGTGCCCTAATTCAAAAGAACAGGAAGCGGTGGGCGTTAGCCCCCGTGCAGTAGAAGGTGAGAATAAACAGCCCAGAAACTTTTTCTGAAGCAGCTATCTCTCTCAGACCACTGAACTTGGTGTGCTGAGTACGAATTACTCTATGCCTGGCAAACAAAATAAACCTTGTTTGATTTTAAATGTCTCTTAATCTTAAATCCTCAGTGAGTAGAATCCAATAATCTTTGGGCCACAACAACTGCAAGTTCCACACTTTTACAGTCACATCCTTTAAGACTAGTAATACAGCTAAACCGATTGAAGACTTAGATACCCTCCGAAGTGTCATTTAAACAGCTGAATAATTAATTAGATTTTATTATTTTTGTGACACAAACTGCTACTACTCAAAGCCTTGGTCCATCTCCGTTTAAGATCTATGAATATGCAAGATTATGCAAATTAGGAACACTACAACACCCCCCCCCAGCATTTCCAGACGCACCCCTTCCCCCATAAGCTTCGTATGGACAACGTAGGGGAATAATTTTCCCTTAATATCAGGGAGTTATTTATTTGTTTGATGTATTCTTTGTAAAGAACGTTTACCTTTCAATATGTTTCAATATCATTCACTCTCAAGTATATGGAAAGTTCATTACGAAAGAAGACTTTTTGTGGTAATGATACCACGAAACATTTACATATGGCTTTCCATTCAGCCCACAGCATTGAATTTTCTTCTTGCATATTTTAGCCTGGACTGCTATGTATACACAAACGTTTATGCCTATCCGCAGCCATCATGCTTTGATTCTTGGGGTCTTTATCAACTGAAGAATAATAAAATGGGCCAGTAAGAGAAAACATCAGCAAGTAGTTGGTCAGCTTACTGGGTTGAGGCGGCAGGTAGCAGCAGCAGATAGCTAATAAAAACAGGCAGCTGACCTGCCTAAGACTTCCAGAAGAAAGGATTACAGTATCAGAATAAACAGGCAACAACTTGGAATCCCTCAGCATGCAGCTCAGACACATGAAGCTCCAGCACATTACTGTCTACACACCATTTGTCTTTCAGAATTAGTACAGAGGCCAGATATGACGTAAAGCTGATTGAACACTTACTGAAAATGAGAAGCAAGGATTGTAGATAAAACATGAGCAACCAGTCAGGGAATTCACAGACTAATAAATGCTAAGGAAGCTAATAGACTGCAACCATTGACAGTGTGATATCAGAAGTCAAAAATAATTACCTTAGTTGGGTGAATGCTATTTGGTGTATGTTTAAAAAAACAGGTTGGGTCACATGTGGCTTTAAAGGTTGTGGGTTTGAATTCCAACTGCTAGTGTCACAACTGAGGTACCCTTGAGGGAGGTAAACTTGAGCAAGCTACCGTACCCACACACTGCTCCCTGGGTGCCCCTTATTTATAGCAGCCCTCTGCTTCAATTGGTGAGTGGGTTAAATGCAGAGAAAATTATTTCACATTGTTCACACTGCATGATGTGCTGTGGTGTGTTCACACATTGCTATAAGGGGTAATAAACTACATTCTTTTTTTTAAAGTGTACTGTACAGCTTACATACATTATTTAATTAAAAACAAAATTAATTTAAAAAATAAAAACAGGCCTAGCTACTAAGAGGAAAGACTTTTTAAAAAATACACCCTTAGCCTTTTACATAAAAAAAACCCTTGAAGTAACAGATTAACTTTTTTAAAGAGCCCAGTACCAATGAAAACCAGTTTTATAAGAATGTTTTGTAAAGAATGTGTGGGTTTCTAAATGTTTCAGTATCATTCACTCCACAGTATATGGAAACTAAGTTACAACAAAAAGAACTTTTGTGGTTATGATGTCACAACACATTTGCAGATGATTTTCTATTCAGCTCACAGCCAACCACTTATTTAAGTGATTAATTTTGTTCTTTCATATTTTAGCCTGGTGTAAGTTTTGAATGAGGTATAACATAGGGTATCCAATCAGAATTGGGGTCATTTACATATATCAAGGCAAGTGTGTTTTTAAGGGATAGAGAGAAGTGCTCAATTGTTTTGTGGCCAGTTTTGTTGAACAAATCCTACATAAAACTATGAACAGCTAACAGAGAAAAATGTAACACAAAAATGTAAAATATGAATTCTTCAATTGTAAAAATTCCGTTTTCTCAGCACACACACACAAGCAGCATGAGGAGGAGGCACTTACTGATCCTGGATTGCAGTCATCTGGCTCCTCCACTTCATACAACACCACATCTTTCATAATAACTGCAATGGCCTTCAGGATGAAGGACAGGAACAGGTGAATGTGGATATAGTTCCTTGTGCAGTGAAGTTTTCTGCACACAGAAAATATTTAAAAAATATCAGAATCAGATGAGGATCAGAAAACCTTACTGCTCCTGGAGGGCAAAGACTGACCAGATAACACCAATCAAAGTGTGGCCCTGTGGGCCCATGAGGTCTGCATTTTGCCCCCGTCTAGCTCGCATTGCAGGGCCTGCAGCCCTTCAGGTGTCTCAGGGTTATGCCGTGGGAGGAAGAGTTGGTGGGGATGTACTGTTACCTCCCTGGATGGCAACTACTAAAGGCTGCCTTTTTCTGATACCTGTATTTCTTTTATTTGGACATGTTTGAGTGCACTGGCTTTGAGTTAAATAATTAATTAATTTCAGCTGACCGGTGTGTTAGGAAATGTAATGTTCAAATTAGAGGTCGACCGATATGGGTTTTTCAGTAGCCGATGCCGATGCCGATATTTTGGAGTCGGGGTAA
>JBBMFX010071032.1:0-10551 GCA_037832545.1 Rhabdalestes septentrionalis
TTATAGAACACGTAGTCCGATTGCATGGGTTCCCAAAGGACATCGTCTCGGACAGAGGGCCCCAGTTCGTAGCCAGGTTCTGAAAGGCCTTCTGCTGTCTGATTGCGGCCTCCTGTAGTCTCTCATCGGGTTACCACCATAAGACTAACGGTCAGACGGAACGGACCAACCAACAGCTGGAGCGCTTCCTTCGGTGCTTCGTTGCTGATCGGCAGGGCTCCTGGGCCCGCTACCTCATCTGGGCTGAACTGTCACACAACCTGCTCACGTCCTCAGCCACAGGGATGAGTGCATTTGAGGTTTGCCAGGGTTTCCAGCCTCCCATGTTCGAACATCAGGAACCGGAGGCTGACGCACCCTCGGCCCAACAGTTGGTCCGTCGGTGTCGGCTGGGTTGGAACAGTGCTCGCCTTGATTCACGTCCTCTGATTGCGGCCTCCTGTAGTCTCTCATCGGGTTACCAACGTCAGACTAACGGTCAGACGGAACGGACCAACCAACAGCTGGAGCGCTTCCTTCGGTGCTTCGTTGCTGATCGGCAAGGCTCCTGGGCCCGCTACCTCATCTGGGCTGAACTGTCACACAACCTGCTCACGTCCTCAGCCACAGGGATGAGTCCATTTGAGGTTTGCCAGGGTTTCCAGCCTCCCATGTTTGAACATCAGGAACCCAACAGTTGGTCCGTCGGTGTCGGCGGGGTTGGAACAGTGCTCGCCGTGCCATCCAGAGGGCCAACCAACGCTACTCCTCGCAGCACCTCCGGTGACACCCCCCGGGACGATTATTCCATGTAGGTGACAGGGTCTACCTATCCACTCAGAACCTTCGTCTTCACACGGAATCCTGCAAACTCTCCCCCAGGTACATTGGACCCTACCGGATTTCACACAGGATCAACCCTGTCACCTTTCGGCTACAGCTGCCTGCCTCCCTCCGGATCCACCCGGTGTTTCACCAGTCCCAGTTCAAGCCCTTCATCACTTCCCCCCCTGGCCCCTGCCCCCCCCCGGATCCTCCCCCACCTAGGATTATTGACGGTGGTCCTGCTTATACCGTCCGCCGGATCCTTGATTCCCGTCGCCGGGGTCATGGTGTCCAGTATCTCGTCAACTGGGAGGGCTACGGTCCGGAGGAGCGGTCTTGGGTCCCTGGGCGGTTCATCCTGGACCCAGCTCTGATTTAGGACTACCGTCGTCGGGTATCCTCCCAGCCAAGTCCGTCTGGTGCCGGTCCTGGACAGGGGGGTACTGTCACATGCACGGCCACATGACGTGCCAAGGTAAAGGGGAACGAGCGTGTCACGGAATATAAACAGGAAGTGGGAGCTTCCTCATCGCTCTGACATTGAGTCTTCTCGCCCAACCTGAAGAGCTCGTCTGTTCGTGAGTACTCTCGATTCTTGGTTGTGCATGTATATGAATGTTAGTTCCTGGTGGGAGCTTTAACTCTGTATTTGAGCGTTCACAGATCAACTCCGTGATTCACCTGCTCTCTCACTTCTCTCCACGTTTGAGCACTCCTATCACGCTACACGGGCGAAATTACTGAAGGTAAGTCTTCTTTCTGTTTTACCCGTGAAATTTCTAAAGTTAGCTGCAATGTAAAATTGTTACGTAGCAATCAGTGCTCAGTGCTGAATACTCTATGTATATGATAGCACCATGTCTTTTTATCACAAAGTAGAGTAGAATAGAACCAATCAGAATATTCTGTCAGAACTAACTAGCCTGTGTTATTAAGATTTCACCTAAAACCAATTATAGTATTAAGACCACATACAGGGAGCTAATATTTAGTGTGATGTACATTCTGCTACTTAAGAATCATCTCTGTGTTCAGATGCTTTTGGGAAACCCAACCCCTTGACCACTTATAGCCTAAACCCAGTCTGATCACTGGGGAGGCGAAACCCATACCTGGTCACCCTACACACCGTTTTCTATAATATACACACCTGACACAGCTATTGAGTTTAATCGGGTTTCTCAATTAGGAGATGCATAAAAAATTAGTGTTGGGCTGCTAAGACTGGGATTAGGAACTTCAGCTTTTACATTGACTTTAAAAGGACAAACTGGCCTGGGTATATTATACAAGTATCTATTTCAGACACTTATGTCTTTTCTTTAACAGTGCACTTTTGTGTCCCCATTAATGTCAAAACAAACTTGTGCCCTTAAACTGAACCAGAAAATTACTTAAAATAACATCTGGATACAAACATTAATTTACAAAAAAATCATCAAGGGCATCCCTTTGGATATACAAGGTTTTTTATGACAGTGACAGCATGATCTGCTCTGGGGTATAGTACCTTCAAGAGTATGCCATACAATTCTCTGGACTTGAGGAAATGAGAGAAGAAATAGAACATCAGGCCTACATTGTTGCTCCTGCTGCTACACTGCCTTGTTCCACCTCATAACACTGATCTCTTGTTCTTCACTGAAGTTTCCACACAACAGACATAGACCCAGACACTTTAGAAGCTTTTTTAAAAACTGTACATTTAGCCTTCCATGCTTAGTATTAGCTTTATCATATGTAGAATTCTATTTGGTGCATTATATAGAACCGGTTTTAAAATAGATTATTTAGAGAACACTTTACAACAGCCTTGAGAAGAACCAAGCAATGAATCATTTATATTTTCTATAGGTTCTAGAGGGGCTGTTGTACAACAACTCCTACTTGTGTACTCATGTTTAATGTAACCGCTGTCTCCTAAATCCACCAGTGTCTGTTTCAGAAAGTCAAATAAAGTCAAATAAAGTGTACAAAATCCCCAGGCAGGATCTTGCAGATGTAAGCAGCTGCTACCCTCTAACACTCAGAGAATGCACAGCAGGCTGCAAGTAGTTTCTGGCAAAATGCCTGAAAAACATGTTGCTTTTTGCAACTTCCAAGACATACTGGCATTTTACATTCATCCTTGGAACTTAAAGACACAGTTGGGCCAGGAGGAATAGCTTTCATTTAAACTGGTCATAGTACCTGACCCATCATATGTTGAGTGTTCGATGCTAATTATATGTGTTTATAAAATCAGAAATGTGCAGCTGCACTGTAACTGAATACACAAAATCCCTCTAATCAGAACCATACTGATCTGGTTAAAAGAACAGAAGTGTTAAATAACATTCTTACATTCTGTATTTGATGCTTAAAAAGTTTTAATAATAGGCTTTAATATCAGGCAATAAAATTGGTATTTGTATTTGTATTTGTATTTGGTATTTGATTCCTTTCCATTTGATTCCTTCCCTTTCATCTAACATGGATCAATTTAGCTGTTCTACAAGACAGAGCAAAACAGGAGGGCAAGACAGTGATAGAACAGTACTCTCTTCTATCAAATATTAAAAATCTGTGTCAGCCAGGCAGAACACAACTCTTTCATCCAAACCTTTCCACACTAAGACGTCATGCAGGCATCTTGGACCTTTTTGTCTTGGTTAAAACAGAGAAAACATTATTAACAAACTAGACTTTAGCATTCATTTTAGGCGCTTGCTCTGCTACAGTAAACAAACAAACTGTATATGGACTGCATTTCCTATGCATCTTATGTGATCAGCTGCTTGATATGAAGAAAAATCTTGTCCTTGCTCTCTAAAACAATGATTTTTCACAATATATTTTGGTCAAATTCAACAATCTAACACAATCACAGCTATTAAACAACACTGACAGTTTACAGGTTCAATAAATGGAGGCACTGAAAACAGTTACCATCAAATCAGATATACTTGAGTGTGAAAAAACATAGTCGATGTATTGCTTTTACAAATTCTGTTTTGTCGAATTAACCCCCTTTAGAATGTTCTGGAGAGGAAAACATATTTTATGAACATTTCATTTTCTCTCGTATCTTGTTTGTGACACATTAGGGTACATTAATCACTGTGCCCTGCGAATACACCTGTCCAGATGTCATGAAAGTGAATTTATTGGGTGGATTCATGATTCATCGCACTCTAAACATGGAGGGGGACCTGTCACCCCATCCCCATCCCCAACCCCGTCTATGCCATAGAACCTATTTTGTTTTACTTATTAAACATGCCTTCCTTTAATGAGACAAAAAATAATCACTTATGGGCCTCCATCTTCTCATCTTTTCTTCTTTTCACTGTCTGCTCAGTTACTGTAGCTCTGGTTGAGAGTTTTAGGATGACATCAAGCACTGGTTAAGTCAACAGTGTACCAACTAACACAATAGAATTTCTATCTGTTTCCTCTCAGAAGTAATCGCTTCCCTTCACACTATCAAATGATTCACACACTGTACCACTGGCCACCTGCTGTATGTGTTTGTGTGTGTGTGTGTGTGTGTGTGTGTGTCTGTGTCTGTGTCTGTGTGAGTGTGTATGTTCTTTACTAGCTTCCCTTGCTTACCTTGTTATTTTTGCCAGTGTCATACTCCTATTGATCCTAATGAAGCACGGGTAAATATAAATGCATAGATTGAAAAATTCAAATATGAACCTTCTAAACATGTTTTATGGCAGAAATGGCTTATCTGTATTATGAAAAATTTTGCTACTGTTTGTGGTTAAAACAACTTTTGTGAACATTATCAATTTGAATGATCACACTATATTAATTTGTTTGTTGAAAGCTGAACATTAGATTTTACTGGGCTACAGCACATAAATAAAAGGGGTCTTGTGACGCCCCTGGAAAGCACCTTAAAATTAATTTCCTTGACTAGAAGGCGCTTTTGGACACTGTCCCGCTCCCATCTGTTCACACCCTCTCCAAAACCATATTACAGTGTGTTATCTGAGAGGATCACTGACAGAATAAGATCTGGAAAGACTTTGCCCTTCCTCTAAATCACCTCTTCAAAAATCTGCCATCACAGAGATGCTTTCAGGCCATGAGCCAGGCAGTGTGATGATATTTTGCATTATTAGAAAGACTTTACATTTGAATATGTTTCAGTCTGCTTTTCTGAGCATATTTAGATTTTGTCAGTGCTTAAGATACACGGACCAGTTGCATGTTTTTTAACAATGAAACTTTTTATTGCATTAAATAGTTTTAAGTCACATGCGTTCCAGAATAGATACTTCGCTTAGAGCTTTTATTGGGCCAAAAAAAATAAACGACCCGACCCGAGCCCAAGTACCTTGTGTCTGAGCCCAGCCCGCTCCGACACATTAACTGTAATTTTCGTCCTGAGCCTGATTTAAACCCAACAATTTTTTAATACGTGTAAATTTATAATGCTTGATTATGGGCCGGCCTGAGGACAGGTGCAGGAAGCATCGTCCTGGCCGTGTTCCGTTTCGGGCAGAGAATCTAAACTCCAACTATGCTTCCACCAACCGAATATAAATATATTTTTTAATATATATATTTGTTTATTTTTTTGTCACACAACCCAAAATGAGCCACAGTTTCCTTCCTGAAGTACCCAAGTTTCTCAATGATGGACTTTAACTGACCTTTTGCCTCCTGTACTTCCCTAGTCTTAGTTCCTTCAAGCTACACTGTTTTTCTTCAGTTATATGCATCTATTACTATACTCCCTTTCTTATTACCTAGGCTTCTTTACGAGGTTCATATCTTCTTGTCCTGCCACTATTCACCATTTGCTCTGTGACATGGGAAATGCGAAAACTTGTCGCTCCTAGTTTTAGCTCCATGGTGCTACTGCGGTTATTCTGTATTTGTGACCTTTGTGCTCATTGCTATGCTATTTGTTGTTAAGTGCAATTACACTTCATACCTTCACTATCTGACAATCTGTATTTCTGTGTACACCACTACAAATGTTTGTCTGAAGTAGAAAAAGGATGATTTTATAAAAGTATCGGTAATTGTGGTTGTTGTATCCAGCCTTTCGGTCTGGGGCCAAATCAATGCTTGAAGTGGGCCGGAACGCAGGGGAACGCAGTTCCGGAACTTCTGTATTTTCGTCTTTTGGGTTCCACCACTTTTTTCTGTATTCCGGTACTTACTGAAACTGATCCGACGCAGCGACAGTGGCCCGAGAATATGTCGGAAAATTAGAATTCCTGCACTTGTTTTTTCCCACTTCAAGCACTGGGCCAAACCATGGACCTATGGGACCCAAAGTGGTGGAATATCATGCTATTTATTGTATGGCACTCTGTGGAGGATGTGAGTTGTCCAAAGGATCATGATCTTTCTGGTGTTTGTGGATGCTGATCTTACCTGAGGTTCACTTAGTGTGCTTATCTAGTCATTACTTCTCAGGCTTCCTCAGTTTTCATTACCCATATTTGGAAAACTTTGGAGAGACTTTCATGTACAAGCATGTCTTGTCCTTGTCAATAATTTCTGGTATGCTTGCTGTGATCTCTCTCTGTATGCCTGGGTATGTCTCAGAGGATGGTGATACCCTCCATCAGCTAGTGCTCACATCATTTCTCAATGATCTTAATGCAGTGCATGTACACCATTCTCTTACTGTTTTGCTAGGTGTTGCTAAAGGCTTGTCTGAGAATATGTGTTGGAAAGTATCTTTGTACTTTCTGATAGAGTCTGACGGTGCACAACAATGAGCAGGCTCCAAGCTTCTGCTTTCACTTTAGAATGTATTACCCTCTACCTTGATCTACTGTTTTTATTATCATTATTGTTGTTGTACTTCTTCTGTATCTTGCTTTTCTTATTTCTTTATATAATACATTTATACATTAAGCATTAAACAAACAAGCAACTCAACTGACAATATAATATTATTGTAAAATGTATTAGATCCATGCCAAACAACTATATATGTATAATGTCATTTCCCTTCAAAGCTGACTGGCCCTTCTGAAAATATTTCAGGTAGAATATATTTTCCCCATCCAAAAATTAAAAGTACTTAAAATATGTTTTTCCCCTCTCTAATACTACTGTACTCATCAAGATTGCATCCTCACAGCAATGCCTCAAATACTGATCAGAATGTGCTGCTGATCTCATCACTTTCATATCTCCCTGCCTTTTCCCCACAATGCCACTCTCTATCCCACCATCTATCACACAGACATGTGTCCACGCCTGCCTGATCAGGAACTTTGTGGATGTACGTTCTTATTGTATGTGACAATTTCATTAGGAACCATTCAGCTTACCCTTCACTGGCTTATGCATGAGGAATGTATGTTAAGGTTCCCATTCCTTATCCATTCTCTTTCCCTTATTCCCCCAGATGATTTTCATAGCCAGCTCATTATGTGCTGTTCTCCATCTGTTCACTAGTGATGATATTATGAGTTCCTGGTCAGTTGGAAACAAGAATCGTCATCTGGTTTGAATGCTCTCGCATGCTTTAGAAGTGTCCTCTGTACAAATGTTGAAGGATGCAATCCATCAGGCAAGGCATGCCTGTTGTCCAAATTTAGCTTACAAACAGAAACCAATGGTCAAAACTCATCCAAATTTCCCCAGAAATTTCCTCAGCCCACAAAAGCCACTCAACAAAAAGCTTTAAACAGCTCCTTATTATTCATACAAGTAAAGAGGATGCAGTCTGAATGGGATGAAATAAGTTGCCATTAGATCATTATTGCAGAAAGAGTTTGTATGAGTTTTATTTTTTAGTGTTAACTACATTAGCCCTGAATCTCAAATTCTATACAGAAGAAGGGCTGTGGCTTCCAAAGTAGCGCAGTGCGGAGAGGTGTACATAGAGACATACATGGCATGAAATACAGATTAAAACACAAATATTTGTAACAAATATACACTAAACAAAATATTACATATCTACTGTTTTTATAAACACAAATGCCAATGGCATTGTAAACATAGGGCAAAAGTGCAAAAAAAAGTCAGCAAAATGGATGTAGTGCAAACCAAATAATTTAAAGGGGGCAGAGGGAGATCAAGGAGTGACTGTTGGCAGGGGAGAAAACATAGAGCAGAGTGTGTATGTGTGTGTAGAGCTCAGGGAAACTCAACAAGACATTGTTGAGGTGGGTGAGATTTCTACTAATTTTGAGACCCCTGTGCAGCTAGTGTTTATGATAGATGTTTTTTATGACGGGGGGTTGGGTGCCGGTGATATGCTGGCTTCCTTAATGACCTTCCTGGCTTTCTGGTCAGCTGACATACAGAGTTCATACTACATTAACATGTAGATGGTTCTAGATGGGTCAAGGTCAAGTGCAGTGCAGTGGCAATTACATCCTCTGCCAGGAGTTAGGGTATTAGGTGAATTGATGGCGTGTGTGTCAGTGCGCATATGTGGCACTTTAAATGAAGTTAGATCTGTCTCTGGCCTTATATGAGTGTTTTTATTCCCTTGTAGGACATGATACATGTTAATGAAATATAGGGGAATGCAATATTTAGGTTAATTTGATTGAAATCACTTCTGGATGTTTGTTCTGTTGTCTGCTTCTGGCACAATGTAGCTGCCTTTGGGGGGTTTGGGTGGGGGGCTGCAACCGGCAATGATAGTAATGAGTGTGAACTCCCTTGACCATTTAAAAGGTTTGCACTGAAAAAAAAAGTAACTCAGGATCAGCAGGGCAATACCTTTCAGTGAAATGTTGTGTCATTGCACAAAAGATATTGGCAAAAATGTCCAAACCTACTCCACAGATCTTGCTGATGTTAGCAGTCCTGTTGACACGCTAGTTTGATAGCCAAGCTGGTGATGTTGCTGCTGAGCCAGGTCTCTGTAAACACCAGCAGACAGCAGTTTTAAAGCTTTTAAAGCTAAAAAATCACCTGAGCTTTATCTCATCCTCTTTGTTAGCCAGTTAATGGACGTGGCTAATGGAATGAAACTTCGTAGGGAGTTCTGGTTAGTCATGTAGACATGCATGCTTCCCACTTTTTGTTTATACTACCTAATGGGGACTGCACCTTTATTGTGAGATGCAGAACATGTCGATGTACAAATTGTCCAATCTAACATTTAAATGTTCCTAACAACAGTAGAAGATGTTAGGAACCTGATCTTATTAATAAACTTGAAACTAACTTACTGTGTTCTGCATCCTGGCACCTTCAAGTGTCATTTTTCTATTCAGGAAACTTTGGTTAAGTTATCAATTCTCACAACTGAAGTTTGTAGCTTGAGGGATGAAGTCTCAAGACTGCTGCGTTGGTGAGGGTTTCTGACTGGGTGATAAGGGAGCCAGAATTTCATGTCACTGGGCATCCTTGCATAACATAAGGCATTTGGTCCCAAGACTAGGGGCTACAAAACTCTGGATCACTGCCAAGATGCACTTCACAGTTTTTTGTTCTCTGTGTTATACTCATACTAATGAAAAAGACTGTGTGCACAGTGCATTGGATATTAGCTTGATGTGCACAGAATATTAGGAAGGACAATTTTCCTCTGCAAGACCTGCTGTGTTTTAGGCAGAACTTTCACATTTCCTATTGCTACATTTGTAACTGCCCTACCATGTTCTGCCCCAGCATTCTAAACACCAGACTCTCATCATAATTCCTACCAACCTTTACAGTAAATATCACCAAACATTCTATTGTACTGAGCCCTCTGTTTCTTTCCTTGTGTTACCTAGTTCTTGTTGTTATGGCTAAAGAACATATTCAACTGAACTGCATCCAGGCTGCTTTCTCTAGTGGTTAATATTGTGACTACAAGCATTCCATGTTAAGGAGCTTAAACCTCTGAATGAATATGATTTTACCCTGTTACTGCTGACAAAGTCTCAGCAACCCTGGTTAGAATGGATCAGATAATGGATGGATAGGTACTTCCTGTCTATTAGGGAAACAGTGGTCATGGAGGAGTATCTTATCTTCATCAGACTCTCAAGTTTTTACTGGCTGCTTATTTGCGTAGAGTAAGGATGGTTGTTACGGTGGCCCAGAAATGTCAACACAATGCCAAAGCCACAGCACAAACACAAAAGCCACAACACGATCGCAAAGCCACAACACGAATACAAAAGCCACAAAACAAACACATCTCACGGCGACAAATGTTTAAAAATGCTCAAAAAACATTGCTGGGATTGGAATACAGGACTGGAGCTGCCCCAACAGGACAAATTGAAATCATTACATTTTCAAGATGTCCTGGACAATACATGAAAGTATATATATAATTTCTAAATTTGTGATACATGAAAGTCTAAATGTGAGGATAATATATTTGCATCATGTTCAGTTACTTTGTCGTAATAACCTAGCGTTCTACGGCAGAGTAATGAAATATGAAAATGTATAAAACATCACATGATGACATTTTGCGTTCGTGTTGTATCTTTTGTGTTTTTGTTGTGGCTTTTGAGATTTTGTTGTGGATTTTGACTTGTGTTTTGTTGTGGCTTTTGAGTTTTGTATTTGTTCTGTGTAGTGTTGTTTTCGTCAATGAAAATTATGATGAAATATCTTCGGTAACTAACATTTTTCAAGTGACAAAAACGAGACGAGATGCACTGCAAAAGCTGCAAAAAATGTGATGATAACAGAATGAAATGAATAATGTAGTTTTGTTGATGAAAAGAAACGAGACTAAATGTGGTTTACAAGATAAAAACTATGCTAAAATGTCTCTTCATTTTCATTGACTAAAACGAGATGAGACGTTATTTCCTG
>JBBMFX010071042.1:0-10550 GCA_037832545.1 Rhabdalestes septentrionalis
GCCTCTGTGTTCCATTGCTGAATGTGAAAGCTTGCCCTTAGACACCATCTTCAGTGTCCTAGCAAATTCTCCTACTGTGTGTTTGTTGAGGTGTACGTGGTCGTAGAGGTGAAGGGGTGTGATAGTGGAGTGATGCGTTAGGTGTACGTTAGGGAGAAGGGCACATCCTCTTGAAATTTGAAGGTTTACTCTCTGGATGGTGGCAGGGTGGAAGTCTTTACGGGGAAGGAGTGAGGAGATGATAGTTTTAGCCTTTGGGGAACGTTTGGGAGGCTCTCTCTGCAACCTTACACACCAGGCCTCTGTGTTCGTCTGCTCCTTGTGGCTGTTGTGCGATAGACTGGTGGGGAAAAGGGCGTGTTGTCTTGCTCTGGAGTTCTTTTTGCTGCGATGTGAGCAAGTTCTGGGTGCTGGTAGGCTGTGGGGGGGTAGACGTCGGTTGGGAGGGGACATTTTGAGATTCGTGATGGTGGAAGAGGATCTGTATTTGTGATTTTAAGTTCTCTATTGTAATATCTCTTTTGTCAATTTCCTTTTTTAGGTCTGAGGTCTGTGGCTGGACTTCCTGTTTTACCTCCAGGAGTTCTTTTCTCATTGTGTGTTTTGTATTGTCCAGTTCGGTTCCCAGTGTCTCCCTGTCTTTTATTAGATTTTCTATGTCTCTTTTCAATTTCTGTAAAATGGCTTTATTTTGGTTTTTAGCTTGGTTCAGTTGGTCCCAGACAGGTTCTTGTGTTTTGGCCTGGTTCTGAGTAAACTCTCTTAATTCTGCTAACTCCACTTCAAACAGAGAGAGCGTCTCCTTTATCTGGGTGATGGAGTGAGTGTGTGGACTCAGAGGGGGGGCTGGGCCTTCTGACTGGAACTTGCTATCCCTGTCTGGCTCTGTGAGCTCAGGGGTTGGAAGCTGGCTGTGTGTTGGGGGCTGGCTGTGTGTTGGGGGTTGGCTGTGTGTTGGGGGCTGGCTGTATGTTGGGGGTTGGCTGTGTGTTGAGGGTTGGCTGTGTGTTTGGTTTTTCCCATCCTGCACTAGCTCTTCAAGTTGGGAGAAAGGTCTCTCTCTCTATCTCTCTCTCTCTCTCTCTCTCTCTCTCTCTCTCTCTGTATCTCTCTCTCTCTCTCATTAAGCCTGAGAAAATCACCCAGGTGTCAGAGATTCACGGAAATGAACAAACTGAGTCTTCTTTGCTCAAAATACTCAAACCAGAAATTTTTATTGCAAAAATACTTCTGCAGAAGGAGAACAGAAAGTAACACAAAGACCACAGTCACCTATGCCTACCAAAGTCTGTTCTGAGTGTCTCATTCAAAACACATGATTTTTATACCCCTGTCCTGTGTAATCTCTTGAAAACGTCCCATCAGGAGGTGTAAAAAGTCCATTGGACCAAAGTTATTGTCACTCATGCAGACTGAGCAGGACGTCACTTCTTGTACAACCCCAATCTCCATGGTAACTCAAAATCTCCTGTTTACCGAGAGACAGCCTTCAGAGATTGCGCAGGACACAGAGTCTCAGATAAACATTAGAACATTTTGACTAAGACATTATCATATCAACAGGTCAACACAACCCTTAGGATAGAAACCTCTATAGCTCAGAAACTAAGGATGAATCACTGAATAAAGAATAAAACTAAATCATTCCAAAAGAAATGAATCACATAAAGAATAAATGCAGATTTTTCCTCGACACTGTTATACAGGTCTCTGTAGTTTATTACCAGTATTAGGATAGCTTACACTGAGAAAAGCCTTTGGTTTGCTTTCTCCACGAGTAGTAACCATTGGATTTAAGCAAGCACTATTACAACCCTCGTGAAAAAACATTGTTTTTGGAAATTCCACAAAATGCTGCCAGTCATAGTGAACCATCAGAATAGTTTCAGTGTTTAAATAATTTATGGTTCAAGTCTGAAATCTGATATTGTGCGAAAATGTAAAACAAACAGTGCATGTCAAACAATGATCTAAGACGTGTGTTTCTCATTTCGAGTATATATTCAGTGATCTAATGTAGATGTGATGACAGATTTACTTAGCCCTGCCTTTGTTTTAAATCCTTTATTTGCAATAGGGCAATTGTTCTCTGAGAAGATCAGAATTCCGATTTATATTCAAGATGCTACATTATTGTGAATGCTTTACCAGGTATCTACTCACCAGAGTTTGATGAAATAAGCATTTAGGAGCATCCCAGGTGGTTGTTCTATTGATTTGTTCTCTTTTAGAAGTCTGCCAGAAAGTGTCCCATAATGAGTGTTTTAGACAGACCATCTATTTGGGGTTGAATTAGGCAATTTCATCCATGGACAATATACCAAGGGTGTTTTTGATCACATATGCATTTAAATATGTATTGGCATCTGTTACACTGGAAAAAAGTTCCTTTTTGCTTGAATGTCTTCTTGGCTCCAAATATTAACAGAGAAAGAAGGGAAAAGAATAGAAATGACTAGGAATGCACCAAAAGGATTTTTTTGGGCCAAACCCGAATATAAGGAAACACACTGGCCGAAAACCGAAACTGAAAACCGAAATAAATAACTATTAAATTTAAAAAAAAATTTATCTGTACAAAATATTGGACATATTTATTTAGCATTAAGACAATGCACAATATGAAATAATGTTTGAAATCAAAAATTTCCCTTGGCGTCACTCATAACCAACCTAAGCGCAAGATAGCTGAAATATTAGGCATTTAAATATCTTCTCTCATAGAACTAATGAATTCATTTTTAATAATGCTGAGTGACGTGCTTGAACAAATTGCGATCAGAAGAGGTGCTTTAAAAACTAGTGAAAGATAAACAACATTCTCTTTAGGCATGTAAAAAAATAGTGTATCAAAACAAAGACTGAAATATATTTACTGTAATCACTGGACAAATGACTTTTCTTTCCAAAAACACAAAGAGAATATGACCATTTAGCCATAGATGAACACACCACTGCTCAAGGTGCGGTTAAAGTCTACCTCTGCATTTCAACCATTCAACAAGTGAGACTTGAACTCTGCACGTCCTGCTCACAGGCGAGTGCCCTAACCGCTACACCAACAGCTCTTATGGACTCACAGGACTCACAGGACACAGGGCTGTTCTATCCCTACCCCTGTTCTATCCATCTTTTGTTCTTATTTTTTGTGTCTTGCAATTTTCTCTCCCACCTCTTCACTTTTTGCTTTGCAGAATAAAACACAATCTCTGCAGCAGGTCTGTCAAAATAAAAGTGAAAAGTTGAAAATTTACATTTGACTACTTGATTATTGAATATTCTAATGGAAAAAACATTCAGATGCAGTGTGACAGAGGGGTAGAGGCCCTGATGATCCACGGATGATTTCTTCACCATCTTCTGTAGGGCCTAGTAGTCCAAAATAAAACTAATCCCGTACCAGGCTGTGATGCAGCTACAGAGAATGCTCTCTATAGTTCATCTGTAGGCCTTCATAGTGATGGAGAGGGTGTTGAGAGTACATGTGGTGATCTCTGCAACCAAGAAACTCATTGGCCTGGACTAACTCCATTGAGGAATCATTGATGTTCAGCAGAGAGTGATCACATCGTGCCCTACTGAAGTCAACAACCGTCTCTTTTTTTGTTCATATTTAGAGACAAGTTGTTGGTTCTGCACTGGACTGTTATCTGTGGAACCTCCTCTCTGTAATCGGCAGACTTAATGATGTGGTTTGGGCTATGCATAATGTATTTGAATATAATTCAGTATTCATTAATTAATAATATCCTAATCTGCGATTAAAGCTTTAATTTTCTTATGTTTATTTAATACAAAAGTATGTTGTTTTTTTATTCATTTAAGTATGTTAAGTAAGTAAATATGTAAATGTAAGTATAAAATAAATATAAGAGCATAATATTAGGACTGGAATAATAAAAAAAGGTTTTTAAATGAACTGAACAATCAAAATGCAAAACAAGGTGAAAAATTTGGCCCAGGTTTCAGCAATGCCCTGATGTAAAAGCAGCAATTTTTTAGTAACTTAACAAAATGTCCAGCCTTAAGGTGCAATGTTCTAATGTGGAGGGCAGAGGGAGTAGTGCCAGTCTTCAAACTTTGCCTGTTTTCTTCACATTTTTGTTGACATTTTTTACTTTGTACCAGGCCTCCAGTTTTTCCATTTCCTACCTGGACGTAGACTCTAGTCAAGTGATACATCACACCACTGTGATATTGTCGGCATATTTCACAGGATAATTGCTTGGATCAAGGCAACACCCTAAAGGGTACTGGTATACTGGCCTGTTTATTAACAAGCCGCATGCTGAAACGCACAAAGATGTGCCCTTTCCAGATTTGTCTTGATTTATTTGCTGAAAGATTCTTAACTAAGTTTTGGATTATTGTCATTTTCATAGAAGTCAGACTCCTCACCTTTATTCTCATTGGCTTTATTCTCATTTGCTGTATTCTCATTTGCTGTATTCTCATTTGCTATTAGTACATGGACAGTGGGTGCCACATAACATCAAAGCTTTATAGACCTGCCACCATTCATATTAATTCCTTTTTTTTGTTTTCCTCTCGTTCTGCTTGCTATTTGTTTCTCCAAATATTATTTTTTGTTTTGTCCCCAAATGCCTCTTTGTTTTTGTTTATTTCCAAAATCCTCTTTATTTGATGTTATTTTGTATACTTCAGATATTATTTTAATGATGAGATCACAGGTGAGAATACCTTCTGCAGACTGTGTTTATGCTAACAACACTGCTCATTAGCAAAATTGTCGAGCCGGCCTAAGCTGTGATGTCAGCAAGAATACTGCTGCTCAAAATGCTGATTGAGTATTCTGCAGGCTCCTGTCCTCAGCAGTCTGGCTTTCTGAGCTGAACTTGCTAGGTCTGGAAGGTACAGAAGTTTAAATAATCCATTAGAGCACCAAGATTTCAAAGTTCAAGCTGTACACTAATTTTAAATCTCTTCTCTTTGTTACCACACACAGTCTGTCTTCCCTTTGTTTAAGCTTGTTTTGCCTCTTGGCATTCGGGCTGTTGCTATCCGGCAACTGAGCAAAGTAAATGTATCATCTGCATAACTGTAGTAATCAGTGTTTTTTTGTGTAGAATGTGTCCCAATGGGAGAATATTGTTGACAAAACATCTCTGTCTGTCTGTCGAAATGAGATTTTAACAAATAATTGGCTATTCCGGGAAGTCTTTTTTTTTTCTATAATTTTTCTGTCTAGAAATATTTTGAGCTCAACAGCAGAAATGGTCAACTCTGGATTGTGAAACCTATTTCTGACCCTGGATTTTGTAGTGACAGGTTGTTTATTACTAAGTTGCCATTCAGCTACATAAACAGGATTTTGGTTCAAAGGCAGCATGAATATCTAGTAACAGAAGAACCGTTATTTTACAAGTAATTTTCAACATTTATTCTTTGAAAATGATCAACAATTTAAATTCATTTAATTAAATGTGAGGTGTTGGTAAATCAAAATTTTGATGCAATTTGAGTGCATGGCCTTTCAGATATTATTTTGACCTCAGCAGTGCCTTTTGACTGCTGTTTCCTTTTAACATTTCAGAGAATGGAAATTGTGAGATACAATTATAACTACAGTCTGCTTTGTATGCATCTATTAGCTTAATTTTCAGATCCTCAAGTGTTCATAGAAATCTTTAGTTGTTGAGTGTTCACACAAGGTCAGAGAACTTACAGCTCCTAATGATGAATTTTGACATGCATAAAACTTGCTAACAAATTAATGAGGCCTAATTCAAATCTGTGACTTTACAATTAAATCGGAGGAACTTTCTACACCGACTATTTCAAGTCTGCACCATTGACCTTTTTTTCTATTTTTTCTATTAATTATTTTTCTATTAAGTTGAATGTATGACAAAAACATAATGGACATTTTTAAGTATGTGCAACAGTAACCTTTCTTCAAATCATAAAATGCTCTTGTATGAAAAATACAAATTTACTGAAGGTTTGGGATCTACATTTTCAACAGGATTCTTCCACTTGTTTTAATGACCTATGACCAAGAAATACTTCATTCCATGCTTTTATCACAAGCAATAATGGACATTTAAGGGGTAATAAGCTTTTTTGAAGTGTCACAAGTTCGTTCACTGTCCACTGGCATAATCCATTGTTTATGTACAGTAAGGCCTGATTTTTAAATTTGCTCAAGTATGTTGTGAAAACATTTGTTCTAAATCATGTGTCTTATGTTGACTTAATGTAATTATTCTAATGGATTTCACAAAACATTTTCAGCTGTGTGCATAATCATGTTCATACAGGCCAACATTGAAACATTGTGTGTTTGTGATACAGTCTCTGCATGTAATAATGCAGTGTAAGCTGGGGTTCACACTGGCCGTGTATAGTCCGGATTGACCCTGATTTACCCTAATTCATGAAGGTTTTTTCCTGGTTTAATATAAGGCAGGCTTTCAGCTTCTAATGGAGTTTGAAAAGTTTTCCTAACAACACAATAAAAAAAAAAAAGCAGCTAAGTTTTCTGTGCGTAGCAAACTATTAGCTTGTTAGCACAAGTAGTGTCTTAATAGTACAGCAGTTGAAATTTCATGTGCGTATTTCAGTGTTTCATTATGTTTACTATAATTAACAAGTACAGGATCTGGCTAATTGTAACTAATGAGTTTGATAGTGCTAGCTGTTACTTGACAAGAGAGAGATGAGCAGCCAAAAATGTGAACCCTTATAAGAATAAGAAAAAAAACCCCAAAAACATAGAATGCTGCAGTTATAGATTCAGAGTGTCCAGATGCCTGTGTGATCTGCAAGCTGTTCAAAACTTATAGTCAAAGGCTAGGAAAACCACAGTTAAATTTTGTTCCTGGAATGAGATGTTTCTAAACTCTGTGGGGAGAAACAGAGATGGAACCAAAAGCTAGTAATATCCAGATGGCTATGACTCATTGTTCTTCTTTTAATCCCCAAAATGGCCTGTTGCTGCTCCTCATTGTAGATGCCAAGTAGTTACAGACTCTCTGTAACACTAAGAAAAACATCAGCAAACCTGATAGAGATGGGGCAGAGTATCCTTTGGACGTTCAGTGCTGTCTAACTTCTTGATTTAGCTTTTTAAATTTCAGATGAGATCCTATGGAGACCACTTGAATAGCCAAAGAACAATTTGGTGCTATTGTAAAAAATATTTTTGCTTTTTTAATATTTCTGTTGGTCACCTCCTGGATTACCTGTCAACTATGGATATGGCGTTGCTATGCCACTATCCCGTTTCTCTGATATATTCCTGTCTGCGATACAGGGTGAGAAATGTAGCTGGTAGTCTGCTTGTCAAACTGTTCTGCCTACAGCCAAATAATTGACAATGACTATCTATTTTGTGAAGGAAACACACAAGACTGAGAACTGTGGAGCATAACTACTGTCTGCCCACAAACTGTTTCATTTAGCTTAATACGAATACTTGAGGTCAGTGAGAGGGACAGGGTGTAACACAGAACCATGTTTCTCATGCGTTCTCTCCAATTAAAACTTTCTTTTGCTACTCTATGGATATGATCTGAATATGCTGTAGAAAAACTGTTTTTGTTTTTAGTAAATCGGTCCTTAAATAATTTTTGTTCATGAGGTGTGCAAGTAAGAAGCAACCTCTTCAATTTAAAGGATGTCCAAGTGATTTAATGGTTTTATATCAATCGAATGTCTGACCTAGAACTAATCAATCTATCAACTATAAGGAACTTTTGTTGTATAATATTAAACTAGTTTTTTGTTTGTTATTGTATACTACATTTGTGCTGCATCATGTTGCATAGAAAACCATGCATAATATTTGTATGCAACTGAGTAATATTCCAGTATAATTTTTGGGGATCTATTTGCAGGCCCAAATACTGAGGCTCTTCATTCTGTAATGGAATGAATGAAATAAATGTATGAATGAATGAATGAATGAATTAATGAAATGAAATGAGTCTGCTCTTCAGATCCTCAGGGTTGGATCAACATATCCACTACCAGTTTCATTTTCCCAGTATTTGCAGTAAAATAAAACAATCAATATTCTGTTCACAGTTTTTCTGAACTCAATTTTCTCTTGGAGCAGCTAAGGTCAGAAGTGTCTAGGGATGTTGTTTTTTTTACTGATGTTGATACTGCTTACATTGATACATATTTATTAGTACTCTTTTGTAAAGTAATCACATGTAACATTTTTTGGGGGTGAAAAGAAGTAATGAGGGAAGGACTGGTGGTTTGGGACTTGCCTTGGTGGAAGGTTGTTTGTTCGAGTCCCAGTACCACCAGGGGCACCACTAAGGTACTGTTAAGCAAAGTACCATCCCCACACATTGCTCTCCACCTGCTCACTGCTTAACTCGCAAATGGGTTCGATGCAGAGAATTGCTTTGAATGTCTGGTCAGCAAATGGCTGAAGGTGATGTGTAGTTACTTCATGTTATAAAGCCTATTGATACATTCTGAAGCATTTCACTAGAAAAGCATATCTTGACATTGATCAATAACCACACTGAGGTAAATATTAATTTAAAAGCATGGCACAACTTTGCTGTAAGACTACATTATAAAGGGTTAGTAAAGTATTAAGATTCAGGTTGTAGACAGTTCATAAATCATGAATGAGCAGTTATGAACTGTTGTCATTCATTGGTGCATGCTCACTATCTGATGTTATATTGGTAATGCCACATTAATGAATATGATGAAGTTTGCAGTTGTGAGAAAGGAGCAAAAAGTGTGACAACTGTTTCTAACTGCTTATTAATGATTTATAAACTGTCTATTGCCTGGTTAACAACCTGATTATAAATCATTTAGAAACCTTTTATAAGAGTTTTCTTAGTGGAAATTGTCACCAAAAGCTTTTGATTTTGAATGTTGTTTTTTCAAATAAAATCTCTGTCCAACATATTCTTCCAAACATATTAGTTTTAAGATGTCAGCTTCTTTTATGAATGTCGTGACTTTAATTTCAATGCATTTGCCTGACTGACATGAGCATTTATATTGAGGCAAAATATAAAATTCTGTTATTGTTTTAAAAAATGTTTTAAAAAACATGGTTTGACAAGTGGTTTAGAGAATCTTACCCTATTCAGTAGCTCTGAGAGAACTGTTTTTTTTTCTTTTGACTGCGTGTGTTTGTCATGGCTCTTCACTGTGTAATGCTTTTAGGGGAAGTTTCTCACAGGCTGAGCAGATGGCCTTGTGTTTGTCATTGAGACTGCTGGCTTTTCTCCTGCTCTGGCATTCATCCATATATTGAAGCCTATTTCCTGTACTTGACCAACCATCTCTAATAGGTTCACTGAAGGAGCAGTTGAACCTCTAGGCTTCTCACTCATAGCATATTGCCTCACGAAGCATCCTGAAAGGTTTTTCCCATTTCTCTACGGTTTCAGCCCCGAACGTCCTTGTAATGGCTTTGCTGGCCAGGTTGATGTGATTAAGGGGATAAGGAAATGAGGTGGAAGGACGTGGCTAAGTAATGCAGGGCAAACACCAAGAAATGATGTGTGGCATGATAGAATGTTAAAGGGCCATGGGCAAGACATTTAGTCTGCATGCTGTTACCTTGTTCTTAGTACCTTTGTACACTGTGAACTTCGTAATGCTATGTCAGATGATGAATGGCCCAATATGTACCTAAAGTAAATGAACAGTGGCTAGTCTGACTTTCACTTTTCCAACTTTCCCTGGCCTTTCTTTTTCTCTTCGACTTTCCCCGGCTATTAATTTCTGCCTCACAAAATCAGTCGGGCTAGCCAAAATAATTTGAATATTTGAATGTTTTTCATTTTTTTCATACTGGATATTGATTTGTATATTAAATAAATGAAGTCAACCTCTGAGGTACCTCTGAGTAAGTACCGTTCCCACACGCTGCTCCCCACACACTGCTCCCTGAGACCGTCTCCACACACTTCTCCACACGGGTGCAGAATTCATGGCTGCCCGCTACTTCACTTGGTGAATGGGTGTACATGTAGAGGAGGAATTTCCTGCTGTTCACACTGTGTGCAGTGGTGTGTTCATGTGTGATCAATTGATCACTTTCACTTTTAGATATTCTGCCTCCCCTCCCCCTCCCCCGTCACATGCTCAAGTTCAGGAGGAGATTCTGATGTTGTTTGCGAGCCGCAATATGAATTTTACCCGAATACAAATACGAATAATTTTCCCTTTTAACAAATACATATACAGATACAAATAGCGGCCACTCTGCACATCCCTAGATCAAACATTATATTATGGTTAAACATAAAATTAATTTTAATTGTAATATTGAAAATGAGTATTCAGATATTTGATCAAAAAATTAAATAGGCTTAAAATCCCCCCCAAAAAGAAATAAAGAATAACTGTCTTTAAAGAACGTAATTAGAGCTACAGTGAACTGTTTTAATGCATTGTTGCATTGATATACCTTTTAAATGTTGGAATTTGACTTCATATCAATTGTAGCCTAATAGCACTAGGATGTGTTTGTGTTTGTGTGTGTGTGTGTGTGTGTGTGTGTGTGTGTGTGTGTGTGTGTGTGTGTGTGTGTGTGTGTG
>JBBMFX010071052.1:0-10550 GCA_037832545.1 Rhabdalestes septentrionalis
CACACACACACACACACACACACACACACACACACACACACACACACACACACACACACACACACACACACACGAATCCAGGTGTGGCCTAACAGAAACTCACTCAGTAGAACTATGGGCTGATGATGTAATCCTCATATGTAAGACTCAAATACAACACAACACGCTCACTCATGGTTTGACTCAAAACAGACATCGGGAAACATGAATGGCTCTAGTCCTCATGAATTATTCATCCTTTTAAACACTACAATATGCCTGTATGATTAATCAAATGTGTACAGCATGTTTCTAGGCCTTTCGTTCAGTCGGAATGATCTAGAGTAGCTTGTCAGGATTCGGACAGGAAAACAGTTGTTGCCGCTTTGGCTCTGCAGTCCAGCACATCACATCTGAAGTGAAACAGTGACTGTGAGAACAAGGTACTGAATGTCAGGCTTAATTTGAACTTTTTAAATGACTGACAGTCTTTGTTTCTGTACTGGACGAAATTAGTGGAAAACAGTCTTTTTGTTGCTAAGAGTCAAACACTCAACAAACCAGAATGATTGGTTGCAAATCAATAAGCTCTTCGAATAGCAGTTTTAATCTGCTCTTTGATGCACTGTTGCTAAAACATCTACTTAACTGAGTTATTTCCATTTGCCATTGAAAATAAATCCCTCATGTAAAATCCCACACACAAACACACACACACATTAACCCATATTATATGAAATAAGAGCTTTGTTTAACAAAGCATCCACTTCCTCCAAGCATAAAGATCATGATAAGACTGTAAGGAGAGGTTTGCCTTACTAAAAGGTCAAGATGGCATACCTAGCATAACATTACACTAAGTGTCTAATCCAGTTATCACTCGAAGCAGAAGGGATCTGTGTTGTCTGGGACTTTGTACTTTTTTTTTTTATTACTGGTCATAAAAAAAAGAAAAAAAGGTTTTCTACCACGGGTTAACACCATGGAAGTAAGCCCTGTGCTGCCATTTTCTTTAAGATATGACTACGACACCAAATATGTTTCTCCAGGGCACTCGTTGGCTCAGTTGCTGCGATTTCCACAACTTTACACCAATTCCACATGGACGAATAAAGGAACAGTCCTACTCAGATACAAAGACTCTCCCGTTTAAACATGCAGCCCTGGGAGGTTTTATTGCTCAGGCATTTGGTCAGAGTCATTAAAAGTCTATAAAGTGGCCTTCAATGCTACCTAGAAGTCCTGGTGTCTCCTAAAGTTCTCCAGAGCATGCAGGTATCTAGAACGCATTCCAAAACCCCCACCAGCCTTAAACAGCAGCATGAAAAGCCCTGGGTGAGCCTAGAGGGCTAGCCTGTAGGTTAGCGCCGGAAATGAAGCGGTACAAGTAGCAGCAGTGCTAATATTCACCTCCGCAGCTGGGCTTTGGAGACATGTCTTCTGATAAGCCCCTTTGATTGGGCACTTTAATCAAAGGCCAGAGCCTGGGTGTCTAATTAAAAACGGGAACAGAGGACCATGCGAAATTTAATTAGCCTCTAAGTACGCCGCTAGTCCTGCTGCGCGGCATGGTCTGAGGCGGCGAGCTGGCTTGTGTTTGTACATAAGTCATACTGGTACACGGAGTGAACAAAAAAGTGTTTAAGTCCACATCGTCCTCCTCAGGGGAACGACTCGAGTGAACACCCGGCCAGACAAATTAGCTGTTAGTTTGATAGCGGGCGATGGCTATTGTTGCTGTTCTCCTGTGAGCTCGGGGCAGGAGAGGAGGTGGGGTGGAGTGAGGGGATGAAACAGACCCCACTCTTTATAATATGCTGTCATTTCACCCACGCAGCAGCCTTGATCCCTAAGGTGCTACCAGGAAAGCGGTCCACGCTCCAATCCACTGCAGCAGACGAGGGAACTTCGCAGGCCCAGACCTGGTGGACTGATTTTTCTCAGAGATGTAGAGAAAGATATGTATTAAATATAAATATGATTAATAAATCAGAGGAGAATTATAGCTTTTTTGGCCACATGCAAGGATTTTGAGTCTTTAAATATCCCAGCTTGGTTTCAGTGATGAGCCAGTGCCTCTCTAGACAATCCTCCTGTGGGAAATGGCTTTTTAGTCTTACCCAGAACTTGAGCACACAAACACACAATAGCTGTTGTATAAACAAAAAAGTATTTTATTGGTGTTCATGCATAAACCTTCCAGCAATATAGCAACATTTAAATTTTTGAATGCAAAGTGTATTTCAACAAATCTCCATGGCGTAAAACAGTCTAAAACCAGTGTTTGTTCTATACTTTCACTGTTTACTTCTCTTTTACGGACGCTCTCTGGACCCCCTCCCTCTCCAGGTTTTCCCCACCCACTTGTGGGCAGACACTATCCGGGTAGTTCTGCAGGTCTCAAAGATCTTCTGGGGTTTTTTTGTTTCCAACATCTAAAATGAAATACATTTAGCCATTTTTGTTCTTTATTTGTGTGTGAGCCTATTGTTAAAGCCACTGTAAGTGTTACTATTATTACATGCTTTTTAAATTACAATAACTTTGGTTCTATCTGACACAGGAACAACAAACAGAGCTCAACATGACATCTTAAACAAACTGGGGGAAATTCCATGTAAGGAGCTGTTGCCATTGAATATAACTCGCTTATGTAGAATCCCACAGACACACATTAACCCATATTAGATGAAGTATGCAAACAGAGCTCAACATGACATCTGAACTTCCATTTAAGGAGCTGTGTTGCCACATAATGAAGATTTGCCACTTGTGTTTCTGGCATGGGTCTGTGCCACTCATGTTCTAAGGGTTAAAATCAATGGCTTAAAAGAGGTCTGCCATAGAGAATGTATATTAAAATGAACAGTGATTGCATAACTAATATGAAACTGTCTTGTTTTTAATAATGACATAAAGCTGATCAGACTAATAACTAGAGATGATAGAAGGAAAATACCATCCGAAGTTGAAGAAGTGCATGCATATTGATATTGACCATTCAGAAAACCTCGCCAAAGTCTAACACAAATGAGATTCAAAAACTGTGACGTTCTGTCACTACTGGGGGAAGGAACATCCTTACAAACAATTCATTAGAAGTAGCCCTTCAAAAAGTCCTGAGTCATGGGGGCTCGTTTCCTGGCTGCCTCCAAGACTACCGGGTAAAAACACAGATGAAAATCTAATAGAAAAGCCACAGCAGGACACGAGGAGGACATCACAGGACAGGGCGATTCAGTCCAGCCTCAGACGTCTCAGATAGATTGGTTGATTCTCCAAAGCACAAGATGACTAGACACACACTCGGAATAACAAGCATGACCCCCTTTTGTGTATCTGTTTCTGTACTGCTTTGCCTTGGGTGAATGAGGACCAAAAAAGGACATTAAAATTGGTGAATTTGATTTGCTGAGATGGATATTAACTTGAGGGTCCAAAAAAAACAAACAAAAAAAAAACCACACACACACACACACACACACAACTGCCCTCTTATCTCAGATGTAGCTAAAAGGAACACATCTGGTGTGTGAAGCTCAATCAGTTTTTTAATTGTGCTATGAGGCTAATGCTAAAAAAGAAAGCATCACATAAACAAAATATTTATATTTTCACACACAGCTTAAAAACAATAGCTTGGCTTTGTCTGTATTACTGCCACTTAAAAGGGTGAGAAAGTCAATGCTGGAATAAGATGAATTGCCATGACTGCTTATGTGGTAATATCAGTTTGTGTACCTATTTTAAATGAAATTCAGATTTAACATACAGACGGTAGTTAGTTAAATCTAGAACAGCGTTTTTAAAAATTGAACACATCATGAACATTGGTTACCACTCACATCACTAACTCTAGCTAGCTGCTAATGCTAAAATCGCTAGCGAATGTTAAAAATGATGCAAGTCTCACAACAACATTGCTGAACGCAACGCTGCGTTTTCCATTACAAATCAGATGCACAAAAACAGCCCATTTCGAAATCATACTTTTTGTGTTGTCAGAAAATCATTTTAAACATTTACAGCAGTGTAGCCTCCCAGTCTTGCTGAAGTTATAAGGAGTGCTGCCTTTCAAATGCGCTGTAACACAGGGCAGCCAATCAGGGAAGTGATTATTTACATATCTTCATCTTAATTATATGGAACAAAACAGAGGTTGGAAAATGGTTAAACTAAAATAATTACGATTAATAATAAATTATTTTGGATACTCAACACAAACATGAGGAAAATAGAATATGGGCTCTTTAAAAATAAGTTGACCAATCAGTGTCTGTAACGGTTATGGACTGGCCAAAACTATTTGAATTTTGTTGGTAACCAAACCATCCAGTACCTCACACTGTCTGAAATGCTGATTGGCCAGAGGCTGATTAGCCATCAGTAATATCAGTAAACATTTTCCCAACAAAATTAGAGGCTGGTATTAATTTGGCCTTCTAATGAATACAGTCAAGCAGGGTGCTTAAAAACATTCCTCACAACCCAGTACTGTTTATCTGGGGGAAGTTACTGATTATTCAGGGCCAGATGATGGCCCGCCCAAAACAACAAGAGCTAAACCGCCGAATATACGTCTCATTAGTTAGCAATTACACAAACTGGAAGGCTTTGGGCCGGAGGTCTGCCTGTCAATACGCTTGACATTTGCAGACCGAATTCAGCCCTAATTGCTTTTTTGGGACTCTCTGATGCACTTCCCCAATGCAAACATCCACTCCCACAAATCAGCCGCTGGGAAGTGAGGACAGGAGTGGCGAACAGCATTGATTTGTTTATCCCCGTCAGATGAAGCTGCAAGATTAAATTAGAGGAAAGTTCTTTCTCCACACACACATATACACAAGCACACATGCAGGCTCACACACAGATGTCTGCTCATGCTGATAGTGTCCACAGAAAGCCAGCAGGCAGCGCTTTCATGGTGATTAATGGACGCACAGGGACGCCTTTAAGATCTTTACTATTAGCTCTGGTCACTCGGACGCGTATCTTAGCAACCGAAAGGCCTGAGAGTGGCAGGGGGCGGGGCCGATGCTTTTATGGGAAATCTCAAGAGAGGTGGGGAAAATTAACACACCACCTCAGCCTCCATCACTTCACTCACAGTATTTATAAATATAAATACTGTGCATACACACACACACACAACTTTAAAAAAGCTGAGAAATAAATGTGTATATATTGTATATATGTATTTCAATCTCAGGAGAGAACATTACTAGGTAAAAGGTGTGGGGGGGTTACCCAATCTATTACATCATCAACATTCAAACAAGACACGATGACCCTGACAGGTCAGACTCAGAATGTGTTATGGTCTTTTTCTCATCCCTGTGTGAAGAACCTGAGGGGTGCATCTGGCCCACATAGTGGAGAGCCCTATCCCATGAATCAGGACTTTATGATCGTATGGAAATAAATGCTAGAAAAACAGAGATATGCATGTTCCTGCCACAGTCCCTCTCTCCCTCTCTCTCAGGCGGGTAAGTAGAGGGCAGATGGAGTGTCCTCTGGCCACATAATCACATCTAGAAAACACCACCATTCCCCTCTCACAATGAGTCATGACAGCATTTCATTACATGCATCGCTGTCTTGTCATCAAACCAACACGCTCGCCTCGTATTTCTGTCTTTTCACGTTTTAATACTTCAGCACACGCTGAATCACATGCTCTTACGCACCGCTCAACTCAACCAGCTCCGCATCTGCAAACCAGCGCGGAACACAACTGTGAGTACCTGAGGCACGAATCTTCCCAGAAAAATCACAGCAGCAGTTCCAGGAGGAGAGAGCGTTAAAGTTTAAACAGGATTCAGGGTATTCACTCTTCTGGTAGTTTGGGAAAACAACACAGGTTTGCTTGTATTAGCACTGTACATAATGCTCGCATGGTCCTTAGAAGGATGAGCCTAGCTCCTTCCCTGTAACACAAACTAGATTTGCAATAATCAGTCTGAAAATATTCCTTATAAACAAACCGTATACAACAATAAACTGCAAGATCCATATGATACATGGAGCCAATTGGATAGACAGCAATACACTTTTACAGTGGTTCTTGACTCTGGACCTTAAAGCTCCCAGATTCTGATTATTGGAGTTTTCCAGCCAATAACAACAAGTTCATTCTTGATTCTTGAAGAGAGTGATTTTCAAATGGATACCAGTATTTAAGGAGACAAAGTATCAAATGTAAAATGACCCTGCTGGAACAGATCAGATAAGTGTGTGTGGAGATAGAAAGAATAAATGACTAAGACCTAGCAGCATGGATGTAGTAAATAAATACACAGATAGACCTGAAAAAATGCAGCAGCCAGTATATATATTTCATCCTTTTTAATAACACCTTCCTGGATGAAGCATGCGTGTAATCTTAAATGTGTATGGCCTCCAGGATCGAGGTTGGGACGAGAAACCTAGGGGGCGATAGGGCTTCTCTTTAAGTGAAATGGTGTAACCACATCATGATGTGTGATACTGTGTATACTGTTTGCTTTTCTGATATTTGGTTTTTATTCAGTAGGAATAAAAATACTGCAGCACATGGCGTGAAGCTCCTCCGGGATCAATAAAGTTTTCCAATTCTGATGTAGCCAGTTAAACAGGCCTAATTATACTCCCTTTGTAAACAGGCAGTCACGATATTTCCCACCCTACTTTTGTTCTTCCATGGCACTATAAAGGAATAAACCACTTGAAAGCAATGCTCTGACAAAGACAAACTCTCAACCCACTCAGACTGAAAGCAAACTAGTGGATGTGTTTTAACACCCAGTACAACTTAATGTGGGCACAAAATAAAAATAAAACTGTAGGAGAATACACAACAGGGTCTGTTTTCACAAAATTCCCTTAGGAGTTCAGAGTGAAGGTCTAGAATCAGTTTTTGTGAGGACTGACAAACACAGAGGAATCTGATCTGAGATCACTGCTTTTTGAATACCAGCCCCTGGTGTTGTCTGAAGTGGCTATAATGGTGGGGTTTCATTCATTTTTGCAGCTCACAGTAAGTCATACAGAGCACCAAACCACACCCATAAGTCTACACCACTTCAATAAAGAGTTGCATGTGGTTTGAATGGAGTATAAGACGTTTTTGATGTGTTTTTACAGAAACAGTAGCTGGGAGATCACGGGCTTCTAGTGTTTGTTAGCTTGTAGCTTCAGTGCTAACGTGAAGAAGCAGCAACATTTTGCAAATGTGATTATTTTTGCTGAACGATTCCTTTAACTTTCATGCAAATTAACGCAGCACTGTTTACTTCCAAGCTAACGTTTTGTCTTTCACATAATGCAAAAGCACTACTTTTATTTCAGTGTAATGATATCTGAGGCGGAGACTGATTGTGACCTTGACTGTGTGAGATTTCTTCTGCTCTGAAACCAAGTTTTGACTCAGCAGACTCAGCATTGTGTGGTAAGAAATGATAAAACCATGAACAGAGGAGAGACGGCCCAGAAACTGCATTCGTGCCCGATGACATCAGACCGCAGGCATTCCGATGGAGCAGGTTCATCAACATGTGTGGCATTTTCCTCCTTCCTCCAGTTTCACTCATCCCTCGCCCTTTATCTCCAACACATGTGCGCAAATGTACAACTTCCGCCTTCTGTACCTTCAAGAACCTCCAGACCATCCAGAACGTATTGTAGTAACCACCACACCTCCTTAGAACGCCTTACTAACTGAGCCTTCGACTGATCTTATAAGCTTTACTTTATCGTTGGGGTTAAGGTTGGAATTTCAGCTTTGGATGCTGATCCAAGATCAGCTCAGGAGAAAACCAGTGTTTTCTTTGAGGTTTGAATGGGGTTTTCCCCTCTGGCTCTTAACTGAGGCTTCCACACTTAGATAAACAGAGAATATCCAAAACTATTGACCACATAGAAACACAGACACACACACACAGACAATCTTTGCCTTCTGTATGCTTAATATTTGACAACATGAAAAAAGACCTCACAAAACACAAGGACTGAATTAGAATTAGTAAATATCTGTTGATCCCTTCATACAATTTCAATGTCTCCATTTATTACAGGCTTAAATGTCAGTAGCTGTGGATGAAGGAAGTTACAGTGAGGGTGTAGTCAGTTACACAAATGTATGTCTCCTTTCCATTCCATACATTTTTCTATTCAGAAACATGACTTGGAGGTGGAGCAGGCTTGTGAGTGTTGTTTATGGCTGCCGCCCCTTTTTTTGCACCATGAACCAGTTTCAGGTAAAACAATATTTTCACAGACTGTATGGATACAACTAAAATTTTTGATGTACCGTATCACGTGTCTGTGGCGAGCGATATTTCAGTCAAAAAAATGTTTTTTATTCCGCGTTTCTCTGCACCCGAGAACAAATGAACAAATGACTCACAGACCGAGGCTGAGGACCACTGGGTTAGGGTAAACAAAAAAAAAACAAAAAAGAGAGATTTCAAGTCAAATTTCACAGCCATCGAGCATCGCAATGATGTTAAAGTTGGTAGATGACAAACAGTAGAGTCACAGTCAGTGATGGAACAACCATGGTAGCCCCCCATGATTTCTATGAGGTTTTATGGTAAAAAGGAATTAGCCAGTAATGATCTCAGATCTAAATCTTCAGGTTTAGCGCTGGTAATAACCTGCCCTATGATGCACATTTCCCCCCAGAGACCTAAACGCTGTGTGAAGCTGATGACTTCTGGAGTTCAGCATCTGCACGCTGCACAGAAGGAGGTGTGTTAACATCCTCATCACTCACATCAGCTAATCAGAGTGCTAATAAGGCCGTGACCAACTGGAGACGTCAATCCTGAGGTGCTAATAACGAGGCCTACAGCTGCCGATAGCAATGATTTCCAAGTATCATAATGCACGGCCTGGTTTCCACTTCGCAGCTAAAGGTTCCAGCCAAAAAGGATTCACATCCGGGACAAACGCAAGACGAGTCAGGCATCAACACACAGAACCATATTAAAGGTGCTGACAATGGAGAACACAGGAGTCTTAAAGTAATTTAGCATGTTTTGAGTCGCCAGAATCGTAAATAAACCACAGGTCAAATGTTTCAGCCCACCCTCGGATTTGTAAAACAAATCATATGCTGCTCTTGCAAAAATTTAGAAATACATTGAACCAATTTTACTGACTGAAGTGTAATGCATCATCATACACACAATCAAAGATTAATTTAATGGATGTGAAAGCTTATGTATGATCAAAATGTCCATCCTACACACACAGTGGGTCCAAACTCCTGGCCCATAGTGTAGGGCATCTCATTTTTGATGAAGACGCATGAAGCCAAAGGGAACATAGGGAACATAAAAATATTAAATAAAGGAACAAAGGACCCTTGAAATAAAGATTCTTGGGTACAGAAAGACCCCGAACATACCATTAACTCACCAGCCCAATGGTCTGTCTAGCAGGTGTGTCAGGGATTTTTCTGTATAAGAAAACACACTAAAATAATTCTCTTTGAAAATCAATCATGAGCTACAGATGATGAAGATTGTACAGATGATGTAGAGTGTTTAGGTTAAAAAACACTGAACTATTCCTTTAAATGAAGGGTAACCTGCTGTTGTTGTTGTTTTGTGAGAACGCGGAGGGTCCAGTGGACGTCCTGGGCTCCCGCTCCAACGGCAGAGGACCCAGAGCCCATCTGGCTGGTGTGTATTTAACGCTTTTGGACCGGGCCGCTAATGAGCTGTTTACAACCAGCCTGAGGAAACGCGTCCTCAAAACCCGACCTGTCCTGCTTCTGCCGTACTGAGCAACTACTACTGTACGCAGGAAGGGAGCAGAAGGAGGAGGAGGAGGAAAAAAACTAGTTTGGGAAAGAGACAGAGAGGCAGATGGTAGAGAGGAACAAAAGCGAGAGAACAGGGAAAGCAGGAGGGGAACAAAGTTATTAAAAATGAAAGAAAAACAAAAAACACGAAAAAAAATGAGACAGAATGAAAGTGAAGGAGAGGAAAAAGAAATGGATTAAATATTTAAGTAAAAAAATAAAATAAAATTACGGAAACCCAAGGTAACTCACTCCCTTTCATACCTTGGCTCAGAGAGCATCAAACCTCAAGCGCTAACTAGTGACAGCAGTCTTAAAGGAACAATCCATCCATTTTTCTATTTTCCACATAATTAAATGTTTATAACAAATTGGTTTGAGGTGAAATGCACCATTCTAGAGAAACTCATTGAGATAGAGACAGACTGAGACTGAGATAGAATTGTTTAATGCGGTGGTGAATGGACCCAGACATCACGGTAATCATTGTTTAAATGCTGTTTGATGACATTGTTTTGAAAGGTGTTGGTCTAAAATGTATTTATTTAATCCACTCCGAGGTGTGTGCAGTGCATTGTGAACCAAGACAGTACCCTAAGAAAATGTTGTGATGTAAATATATGTATTATTGAATTATATATGTATACATCTAGGCATGGGCCGGTATAAGATTTTGACGGTATGATAACCTTGGATAAAAATATCACGGTTTCACGGTATTACCGTATTGTAATTACTCCTCTACAATGTTGTATTTAAATGTCTGGGTTAAAAAACAACT
>JBBMFX010071083.1:0-10549 GCA_037832545.1 Rhabdalestes septentrionalis
ATGGAAGCTGGGTGGGTGTGTGGAGGGGGCATATGGGGGTTGGGGTGGGGTGGGGTGCGGGGGGGGGGGTGTGGGCTCATATTTCATATCCACACATGACGCTGGTGGATTTTTTTGCCTCTGATAACGCCTGCTGGATGGCTCCTAGAGTTTCTGGTGGACTTACTGGCCATATGGTTTCCAAGAAACCAAGTCGGGGTGACGAAAATGGTCCCATGAACCGTCCCTGGAATGGTCAAATTTATTGGTTTTCGTGGTTTCGTGGTTACACCAAATGCAGTCTTTTGTACAGGAGGCCTTATGTCAGCTATTAGATCTGTCCACACACTTTTGGCCGTAATTAGAGATTCCAGCATTACAACCGCATAAGCATGTTGAACCAAACAAGCCAACTTCAGACACCAACGCTGGGTGTAAAAATATGTAGATTTCATCTTTTTTGCCAAACTATTCCTTTAAGCTTTAATGTGTGTATGTGTGTGAGTGTGTGTGTGTGTTTGAGAGTATAGGGGGTGTTGAATCAACGTGTTTGTGATGTGATGAGTGTGCATGTGCCCAGCGCAAACCTTTTCAAATGGAAAGCGCAGTGGGCTCGACCTCACGGCCCCCCTGTACTGGCCCTAGTATTGATTAGTTAATAGTATTATTTGTGGAGTGTGCCTTGGCAGGCTTTGGCTTTGTATGTGTGTGTGTGTGTGTGTGTGTTTAGTCAACAGAAGGTCCGAGCGGTGGTCATCTTCCAGCATTGCGTCCTTTCACGCCGAAGGTCGAAGGAGGTCAGGGGAGGCCAGAGGTTAATAGGTTTTCCCCCCAAGAGGAGCGAGGTCATGCAGGAGGAGAATGAAGCCGATCAATCGGGCCCAAGCAGCCTCGGCCCCAGCCCTGCGACCCGGACAGGTCACTCGCCGTTGGGGCCCAAATGGAAAAGATACAAATACGATGACTCGCGTGAGTTTTGAACCCTTTAATGAAACATCCTACCAATTTTCAGCCCAAATTTCGACCTGCATCGAAGGGTGGGTTACCGTAAAACCAATGGGCATATTCTTACCGTCGGTTTCTACTGTAAATCAGTGGCTCTTACAGTTCTGTGAGTTCGTTCTGTTGTTATGAGGCGTGTGGGGTCTGGACCCTGAAGTGTCTCTTTAGGAAAGGGTTATAAATGGCAGTCCAGGCTCTGAAGGTGGAAAACAGGTCCATATCTGTAGAGATTTGGGAAATCGGCCTGGTGTAGTTACAGAAAGGAGAAAGAACGAATGTCCTCAATTCGAAAATCCTGTATCTGTTGTGCCATGATGAAAAAATATCTCTAAAATAATTTAAATTAACCCTTTATTTTAACTCCCAAGTGTACCCCATTACTGCAGATCAACACTAAATTGAATTATATACCATCTAAAAGGCTTATTTGGTGCAAATCAAGCAGCAATAAGGAAAGATTTTAGAAAGAAATTAAATAAATAAAACGTTACTTGCCTTAAAACTGTTCTGATATTAACCCTTAAAAGTTATTTTTACAGCTGTGATAATACAAGCATTTATTAGCTCATAAAACGGACAAATTCTGTGACAAAAAGAAAGTACATTTTGATCTGAATCGCACAGTTTCATTCATTATAGAGAATGGAAACTAAATAGAATTCATATTGGAACGAAGTGGGTCGTCCTGTAACACATTACATAAAAAAAACATTGAATTAATGCTTTTTATGGATTTTAATTGCCGTCAATCTCTTTTGCATTAGTATTTTATCAGTCTTTTAGTCCATAATATTAAAAAGAGATCTGGTCCTTTCAGAGCAAAGATTTTTTCTTCTGAGATTTTCATAAAAGAAATTTTTTAATAAACTGGATGCTTCTGTAAAATCACTGGGAAAAAATCTTTGCTTATGATGTATCAAAATATGGCCACATTTTATTATTAGATTGTTGTAAATTATTGTGTAACGAAATGCTAATATGGGACAAACTTTTTTTTTTTTTTTACAATTTAGAATAAAAAACAAGAATATACATTTAAAATTCTCATTCAAATAACTTCCACTTTTCATGAAATATCCCAAAATACGTTTAAAGCGACTAACTGTTGTATGAGAATTTTCGTGCTCAAAAATAAAGCAAAAAAAGAAAAATAATACAAATACACAAACATGCTGTTCATTGCAATCAAATGGAACCAACTACAAGATTGCAGCTGCTTGCGAAACAATACAATTAATAGTAATGATATTAATAATAATAATAATTAATGATAAAAAAATACTTTTAAATCCAAAATTTCAAGAATTATGTGCACAAGAAGTGAACTGAACAATATTTCCTAACTCTGTACATTCACTCATTCATTTATTTTCACCTTAATAGCCTTGAGAATGGACCTCTGGATATTTGTTTGACTATATTTATTATTACATTAGGCAGACATTCAGTCAGTTAAAAATATTATAGATCATTTGTTGGAAAAAAAAATGTTCCTTTTTATTACATTCAAGTATCATAACCCAAAAAGGGTTAACCATTTTGACTTTAGCGTTAGCACCATTTTCCATAGCTGTGGGACATTAGCGCTGGTTTAGGAGGGCGAGGGTTTTTGCACATGTTTTTTCTCCAGAACTGTTGGTCTTGAAATCCTCAGCCCCACCTCACCGTAGCCCAGCGTGGTGTGGAGAGGGTGCTAATGGGCCGATTAGGGCGTAACAGATGCCCAAACTAGCTGCTAGCACTGAGAGACCAATCCTGCCATTGTTTTTTAAGCACTAAAATCAGAACTTGTTACACTCATGGATTTTGAGGACCCCTCATGGTGTCTGAGGACACCCTACCACTAGAAAGAACTCATCCTAGATATACTGTCCTTCTGGAAGTGTACCCAGGTCCACCTCTTGAAGAGGTGCATTTGAGGAATTTGCTAGAGGAGAGTCAGATTCCGCCTGCACATTTTTTAGCTATGCCATTTTTTAGCTTGTGTCAGAAACCACATAGGTCAGTCTGTTCGTTCTTGCTTTATGGCCTGGTGTGATTTGAGGGAATGGAATACAGGGGACCTCAATGGAATACAGGGGACCTCGAGACACAATACAGTTCAATTCTGAATTATGCTGTCCAGCGAAACACAATTTAGATGCTTAGCTATCCTAACAGAGCTGTAACATCATAATGTAGAGCATAAAAACACAACTAATCCACAGAAAAATGAAATAGAACATACATTAACTGTTCTTGTACTTCCAAATCCAAAATGGCGTACTCAAAATTGCGTAGGCCTACTTGGGGATGCCATCTCCCTCACCCATACGCCGCATTACTGCATATTCTGCAAATTCTAGAAATTCTTCCACCAAAATATTTCGCCCATGTAGTACAACGCTAATGGCGTAAACTAAAACATTCATGTGTTAGTTTTTAAATGTTTTTATGGGAGTTTCGTAAACTGGTAGGCTTCCTTTACCTGATGGCTACATTAGCCTCCTAGCATCAGTGCAAAACTAAAGAAACATGTCTTGACTAACTGACTATATGTCTTATGGTAAAGTTTAGTACAATTTAATTTTTTGGGCAAATGATTCCTGAATTTTGCGCCAGGTTGGGAGGGGGGGAGGGTGTTGCTCACTCTTTTAGTTGGTGTAGTAAATGTGTACATTTTTCAAAAATATTTTAATTGAGTCAATTTCTGCTTTCGGCTCAGCCACCACAGGACCAGCATAACAAGCTAAAGCCATGGCTCTGTTTTCACAGCCTCTAACTATAAAATTAGCTAAAGTGAAAAGTAAATTAGCTTCAAATCCAGTTTGGTGGAGTCAATCTGGCCACCTGTCTGTCACTCTTTATCCTCAGCGCCGTCTACAACAATCACGTGACCGAGATGAGCATTTCAGACTTTCAAAAAATAAAATACAAAAATATTTGTATTTTATTTTTCTGTGTGGCCCGCGACCTAATAAATGGATGAGGAGCTTTGATCTAGAGCGCGATAGAACACGAGGAATTAGAGATGGGTGCGGTGGAGCCTAGTGGGTAGTATACTTGCCTCTGGACCAAGAGGTCATGGGTTTGAATCCTACAATCTGTATGCCACCACTGTGTTCCTGAGCAAGACCCTTAACGCCAAGTCGCTCCAGGTAGACTGGCCCATGTAGCCGTTAAATACTACAGTGTAAATGTAGTGGTCATCTGAATGAAGAAGGTCGTCTGAGGGAATCCAGCAGGTGTGTAAGTTTGCGTGTGTTTGTAGGCCCCTCGGTAAAGTTGGCTACACGTTTGAAGGTGAGGGGGCAGCGGCTTGGGAAGGCCACCGGCTGGGGCCGTCTCACTGATAACCGCTTAACTGATAAGTGCTAACTTGGTGTGTGCTCACTTTTCAGCTCTTTTAAGATTTTACAACCCCATCGTGTGGCACAAATCCTTAACAAAATATCCAAGTATCCAATTTTGTCACCTTAAAGCAAACCCACCCCCCACCAAATAATACAAACTATGCAAAGACTGAACACTGAGAGCGACGCTGTATCGCCCCGCAGGCCCCACTTGCAGTTAGCGGAGCGCCGTTCCAATATTCCTGAAGCAGACTTTAATAGGTTTACTGATTACTCAGCTGTATTTTAAAAGCCCAATCAGCAATCACTGCAGCTAGCAGGCTGGATTTCAGCTTTCAAACACCAACTCCACTACTGCTGAGGGGTTTTGCATGTTGATTCTGCTCTGTTTCCCAAATCAGATGTCATTAAGATCAGGGGTCTATGAAATAATATAAATAATAACAGTATAGTATAAAAACAGGTGAATAACAGAAATGAATGGGGTATGAAATTGCATAATGCGGAATAGTGGGGTGTGATATGATATGGTAGTGGGACATAAAAGACTATAGATGGGTATAATGTAGAACTGTGTGGTATAGTGAAGTAATGCATAGTGAGGTATAATATAGTAAATGTTTTATGAAATAAAATAGTATAGTCAGATATAGTATAGTGTATTGAGGTATTATATAGTGCAGAGGGGTATAAAAAACAGATTTGTGTTATAGTGAGGTGTAGTATAGTGGAATATTATATAGTATAGTGTATACAGTATCGATATATTTACTATATGGAAAACAATACTATAGTATGTTATAATACAATATATTGTGATTATAATTAAGTATAGCATAGTATAAAGGCGGATGAAATAGTGGTGAGTTATAGTGTGATATAACACAGTGTAGTATAGTAAAGTATATTATTTAATAGATGTGAAGCTGTAGTCTAGCATGGTGTGCTATATAATTTTAGAAGACATATAGTACCCTTACACTTTATTAAATATAGCAATATATTAGTAGTGCTAGTATAATATAGTATAGTGTGGTAGGGTATAATGTGGTACAATGTAGCATTACAGTGGTGTAATACGGAAAATGGGTTATGGCAATTGTATACAATAGAATATTATAATATGTTGTAGATTATTACTGGAGACTGTAGTGTACAGTAGTACACTGTAGTGTGGTCCAGCACTATATTATGATGTATTATAGTACTGTGCACTGTGGAGCAGTGTAGTATGGTGTGGTAAATTTTACTATGGTGTGAACTGATACTGCAAATTGCAGTGGGGTGTATATAAGATTATAGTAGATTATAGTACAGTATAGAACAGTTCAGTATAGTATGCTACATTGCCGCATACTATAGCATATTATATTATAGAATAGTATAGTGCAGTGTGTGATAGTACAGTATAGTACAATATACTACAGAATAGTGCAGTATAGCATGGTATAGTATAATAAAGTACAATACTGTGTAGTATAGATTGTGCCACTATGTGGTTGAGCCTAACCTGAGCTCCGCTGAACCACATTCACATTTTTTAAGATTTTCTTATTCTGAAGACTTCAACATCCCAGACACTGCAAAAGCGTGTCGCATTCACTGCCTTTTAACTCAGGATAACAAGCGGAGGACCAGATTTGAAATGATAAATACTCCAAAACTTGGCCTGAAACACAAGTCAGAAAACGAGCCTGGCCCTAAGTGCCCCTCTTTGGTCAGAAAGGAAGAAAAGAGGCGCGGAGGAGAGCGGTGTCTCCCGCTGCCTCCCTGAGGAAGCCGTGCATGTGCAGCTGTTTGGGAGAAGGCAGGCATCTGGCCGGGGCGACAGTTAAAGAGGGAGAAAGTGACCCGCACCATGCTCAGCCTATCAGACAGAGCAGGGGGGATCGATACCGAGGGCCTATTGGAGGAGGCAGCGTCTCCTCAGCCTCATAGAGGAGGGCAGCACACACAGCCTCACCACCACACAGACAGACTGTGTTTGAGTGTGAGTGTGTGTGTGTGTGTGTGTGTGTAGGCCCAAGCAGATTTATTCACATCAGAGTGCTGAGGACAGTCGCACTGGAGCCAAAGAGAGGTAAGCTGCCTCCACAACACTGCACTGGGGGGAAACCTCTGTATAGTGTCCGAAAGGCTCATTTGTAAAGACAAAGGCATCTCGGGGCAAGGGAAGCGTCCAAATGTGTGTGAGAGCAAAGCGTGGATGTGCTGTGTTTACCGTGTTGGGTAAGTTGTAGCCGTCGCCATGCTGCTTTAAAGTGATGGTTTGTCCTCAATTGGAATTGGATAAACCTGCCTCCTTACCGCAAATGTAGTGGATCAGCGAAGACATGCCTAGTGGCTGAAGTTTCCATCTTTAGTTTTAGCATTAGAACTGCGGCCCTAACATAATGGTGGGTTATACACCTTATAAAATGCAACACAATTGCCTCAAAGTGCACTGAGTCTCGCCTATGTGGATCCTGACACCAAGACACATTGTGTTGGTGGCCATTTGTCGGTTTTTATGGCTAATTTTGTAAACATTTGGCACAATAGAATTGTAACTCCAGCGCAAGAATAAGGCAAATAACAAACAAGTCTTTGTTTGGTCTGAGAGAAGGTGGGGAGCTATGAATTTGACTCCATATTATCTCTGTCATCCAAATTATGCAGTGTCATTGTACGCAGTTCCCACAGGGACATCGTCCGTGTGATTGTTCAATGTATTGATTGACCAGCCAAGCAGTCAACATTGAGCTACATTTGCGATGCTAGAGTCATCATTTGGACCAATTGTACCCATCTGGTCAACAAGGTTGCTGAACTATTACCCAGGTTTGGCTCCAAACGAGCATCCAATCAACCAGACTATCTTCATTCTATGAAGATGTTGGTAATTCAGGGGTATTGAAAGGTGGGATCAGTGGTCATATAAATTTTGCTGTAAGAACCTCTGACTGTAGAGTCAAGCAATTCTGTCGTATGGACCATCGCTAATGAGTCTTCACTGAGTTTGCAGTTGCCTTTGACTTTAAAGCAATTGTTCAACAAAAATAATAAAAAAAATGTAGTTGGCCAGACTAAAGAAGCAAGATTTTGAGTCCAAATTTTGCTTCATTGGTTTGGCTTTGGAGCTACGAGGCTAAAGCAGCTAACAAACATGATAAGTCAATAGCTACCCAATTTCTTTCCAGAAAAAATCCAAAACAATCTTCAAAACTTCTTTCATCCACCTGACTGGAGAGCTGGATGTTGTTGGAGAACCGCAGCTTGCTCTTCCTAATAAGGGTGGTATGAATGTGTATGTGGCAACATTAGCATAGCAGCTCCAGTGCTAAACTGATCAACTCAACCTTGTGTGGGTGGAAAATGGTGTATCTTCGATTCTGTGCCAAACTGTTCCTTTGAGAAAATGTTTGACTGTGAGTCTTTGATGATACCAAAAGTGGACTATTTCCTGTTGTTTCCAGGGTACCAAGCGAATATGTTTCTTAAGACTGTGAAGCGAATAGATATCGTTGACTAAGGTACAGTGGGTCAGTAAAAATTTTGAATGATGCCGGACCTCCAGTGAAACGGTGACTGGTTTGGGAAACAAGACAAAGGTACATCAGACCACACGGTGCAAGGGTGACCCAGCCGACCCATTAGTCTGATTACGAAGACGCTCAAGACTTTCAGAAACCCGCACCTCGTTAGCTGGGCCCCCACTTGAACATCCGAAGTGCTTCTGACAGGGTCCAGTCATACTGTTTTATTGTTTTCCCATTCCGTGCCAGACAATATGGTGGTGGGGAGGGGGCCCGGCGCAGGATCCACCACCAATGAAGCTGTTCCACATTCGCATTGTCTCTGCCCTCTTCTCCTGGTGAGAAAGCATCCAGGACTGCGGGGGCCACCACAAAGAGACGTGTCAGCTCCGTTTAAGTCCGCCGGGATTGTTTGGGAGCAACCTGGTGCCCACCAAGGTCTGGGGACGTGGCCCGTCAAGAAAAGGGACTGTTTGGAAAAGTTTAAGCGCCCCTCCTGACATGTCCCCCCCCCCATCCCCGTCCCCGTCCCCACACACACACACACTCACCCAGCCTTGCTCAAGCGCCCCCGCTGACTGACTTACCCCGACAAATTCCCCACCCTCTTTCTACCCTTCACCAGCTTGGAAGCCCAGGGGGCCATCGCCTTACCCAAGAGCTTACACAGAGCTCTCACGGAAAGGTCAGCTGAGGACGACCTTTACGGACACCAGCACCAACCGACACCTGTTTTTTTCCAACAGTTTGCGGCAGATTATCTGCAGATGCTCCAGTTATTACCAAACGAATCCAGGTTTGTGTGAGAACTGGAACCCTAATCCTAAGCTAAACATAACAGTGCCAGGATCCTGCAAACACACGCTTTTGGAAAACACAGTCTTAGCACTCTACATATGTATCACCTGTGTGAAAACGTAAATAAGAGCACATTTACATACATCAGCCCATTCAGCCTACCACGGCTCTCATACAGGGCTCAATACAGGGCAGCCAATCAGAACATGAAATGTATAAATTAGTCCTAAAGGAACAGCAACAAAAATAATATGTATTTACAGTGGTGATTAACAATGGGGACCCTAGGGACACGTCCCTACACGTCCCCAGCAGTAATTTTCCATCAAATCTAATTTGGAATTAGACTTATGGCAGTGATGCCAGCTACACATTAGATCGGAAAACTCAAAAACATCGGAAATTGGAAACTTTTTGGTGGACCACCCAGATTTAATGATGAGATGTGATGCGCACCATATCAAAAGCAGGTCAGATAAATGAACAAAAAAAATTACATAAAAATATATATTTAAAAAAGATTTAAAAATTCTTTTAAAAAACTATTTTTAAAAATGTTAAATCTTTTAAATTATATTAACATATAAATATTTATTCATAATTATTATATGCTCTTTTTTCCTCATTTATTTTTTGTAAATCTCCTCTGGCATCCCACCCGCAGTACCTTCACATCCTATACCTTGCGAAAATTTTATAAGATTTCAAGAAACTAAAATTTTGAAAAGCAAACTTTTTGAAAACCCTTTTTTAAGCTCTGCCGAACATGCTAATGTGGCTGCTAATAGATGGATGCTAAAATCTAGTGTCAGTGATGCTGTGCTAACTGTGAACTGTAGGATTTCATTCACTGTTAGCAACATTTGGACCAACATACTTCTTAAAAGAAGAGTCTCGACACCCTGCTAGCTTCAGATGTCAGGCTGCTTGGGCGGGAAAACATGTTGGTGCTATGGCTAATATGGCTAATCACATCGCTATGACCCAAAGGTAGTCTGCTAACAGCATTACAACAATGCCTTACCTCTCTCCACAAACACACACACACTCACACACACACACACACACACACACACTCACACACACACACACACACACACACACACACACACACACTCACACAGAGGCAGGGTTTTTGGATGAACAGATAATACACTCACTTATGTTTGTTATCCAACACGTGTCTTTTAGCTTGATGCTAATTCTTACTCTGAAGCTTCATAGGCAGGCTAGCTGCGGTGACACTTTCTGGTCTAAACAAGTGAGGAAAAGGCTAAAACATATTTGAATAACATATTTATTTAAATTATGTGAATTGTTGTCATACTCTAGAGCTGAGCTAGATTTCATCCATTGGGGGCGCTGTCTGCTGATCCCCCACAATAGCAATGCTATTTTTTTTTTTCAGTTTGGAAAAAGAAGACATAAAACAACTAATGTTTTCAGTTTTCTATCAAAACTTTCCTATATGTCTTTCTCCTGAACAATACCAGAAACAACTTTTTTTCTTAGCAATTTTGTGTTAGATATTGCTTTAAGGAGTTAATCTATTAGCAAAGCATTACATTTGTGTGTGTAACTGTGTGTAAGTTGCTCCAGCGTCCCTCTTGCTTTCCTTTATCGGCTTTGTAAGTCGAAGAAGATCTGACGACGCCTTTGAGCAGCCAGGCAGAGTGTATTATAACTCTCTCTCTCTTCTCTCCCTCTGTTTTATCTCCCTTTTTCTCCCTTCTGCACTCTCTATCCCTTTTCTTCCTTCTTCCCTGTTCTCTGTCTCTCTGTCTCTGTCTCTCTCTCTCTCTCTGTCTCTCTCTCTCTCTCTCTGTCTCGGTCTCTCCCTCTCTCTCTGTCTGTCCCCCTCTCTGTCTCTCTGTCTCTCTCTCTCTCTCTCATTCTCAGAGGCGGGGGGCTCAGAGAAGCACT